>JAQIWH010002507.1:0-24150 GCA_034695005.1 Cryptops parisi | reverse complement strand
AAGAATATCTCATTCGAAGAATTGCTTTCGAAGAATAGGTTTCGAAGAATTGATTTTCGAAGAATTTACCTAGAACCCTTAAAAAGCATTTTAATATACTTGTATGAACGTTCAGTGAATATGATTATAGAGGGTTATTTTGTATTTTACTCACCTGTATTGTGAACAACGCTATCAGAAATAACAATGTCACACTGTGAAATATTTATCTCAGTAAAATCTAGAAAAATTCAACATGCTGGTTCAGACACTCGGGGAGGGGGGAGCCGTCGTAAGGTTTCTGCGGATTGCAGAAGTCTGGATTTAAGTTTACATTCAATTGTCCACGCCGATTACGAATGGACTATTCACTGAATATCCTAAACAGTGCAAACAACCATCTATTATTCTTCTATCCGACTAGAGACTTCACCTTGATAGCTGCTTAGAGTTCTCGACCTCGGACTGGTCATCTAACACGAACAGACTCTAAAAGCCGCACTTTGCAACTCCCTTGTCACTCCCTGGACACTAATTTCATTCTCGCTCTACAACAACGACAATAAACGAATCAACTCCTTGAAAAGGATCAGTTGTATCACCGTACTGCCCGTCTACCGGTTCTTCCTTAATTCAATGTTTCTTATCTACTGAAGGCGATTCCACGTACACCACCATTCTTATGTAAATTAAACATTAACACAGGTTTAAGTTTCTTAAATACCAAAAGTGCATATATACGAGTATACAATTTAGCGTTCTTATATACAGTAATATATAGTGTAGGAACGCATAATGGTATATACTGTATGTTGTCGGCATTGTAACATAAAATCGAGGCATTCTGTACATGATCTAGGCAGTGTATAGAATAACCTCTTTCGCCAAAGTATGAAATATGATTTTAAATATGAATGTTTAGGTTAGTTTACAACATTTTTGCTTTAAAAAAAGTTAAGTCTAGATTTAAATCTAACCAAAATTCTTGCTTAACGTAACTATTCCAATGTGCTTGAACCGGGTTTGGCATACTATAGAATGCCTGGATTCTGTACATTGCCGGAAATATACTGCACATGTCCCTTGGTATAAAAGTTTATAAAAATAATATATAATAGCTTATAAAAGTACACCATACGGTATTTGCTGTACGTATATTCTGTATAGAAATCACCGCTGTCACACTCGTCATTTATGTAAAGAACAACTGTATGACCAGTCATTGTTTAACGTTAGTATGTCTATAACTCGTGAATTCTATCAATTAACTTCGTAATTGATTGATTGATTTGTTGGTCGGTGTATTGCGCTTTAACCAATCATGAAGCAGTTTGTTCACGTGCTACAGACATACTGACGTCAGAAAAATGACTGATCCGACAATGTCGGAGAAATATAACTTATCTTTGAATTAGTCAATTAGTTAAGTAGACTATAATTGTTTAATAAACGTAATCATTGCTATCAAAGTAGTCACTTAACTTATCCTACACTTTAACAATAAACATTTGTATGAATGTTAATGCGTCATGATTTAATAGTACTGTTGAAAAACGCCCGTTAAATGTTTTATGGGAAATGTAATATAAATAATACGAGTTGTATGGGGTATCTATTTATGATGGTTATGGGTGGAATTTTCATGACACGAGAGGAATTAAGGCGGGTTTGAAAAGTTTTTCGAAGTTAGTTTTTACGAGCAATTAATTCGGGAAAGTTGTGTTCAATTAAATTCTTTAGGAAGATGAAAATGTCATAACATGGCAAGAAGAAGGAGAACACAATGGATGAGAATTGACCTTTTATCAGTTATTATTATCATCATCACTATACTACTTTTCCCATTCCAAACCGAAGAATAGTTTGGCCCCGTTCCAAAAGTTGTCTTCCTACAAGCACAATGGATTGAAAGTCTTTCCGCCATTCTAACACCATCAAAATTAGAAATAAGTAAAATTATTTTTTTTTTATTGGCTTGTTTTATGAGACAAATGAAGAAAAAGTGGTCAACAATTCCGTTATTCATCATCATCAGTTTCAAGTTCGGACTAACTTCAAGTCGGATATGGATAACGAGTTGTTCATTTGTCCCTTTTGTTGTTTGACATCCGGGAATTGCCGAGATGTTCAGTTTTTTCTTCTGCTTTCAAGTTTCATTCTTTCGTTGGCCTGGGGATGGAAAAGAGAAAGAGATTGAAGAAGAAAAGCATGGTGGATTGATTTTGGAATTTGAAGAGAATGCTTGAATGTACCACTGATTGGATTGACGTTTGTTTTGGATGTTTGGTTACTATGCGTTGTCCGAGTTTGTTTGTTTCTTTTCTTTTGTGGTTTGTTGACATTTTGGAATGCAGTCGATATGCTTAAGGCTTACGTACCATCCGTATGGGGAATTTAGAAAAACTCCAAATGTTAATAATATATATTTTTGGTTGCTTATATCGGTTGAAATATTTCCTTTTGGGTTTTTTGACTTAGTGGTTGCAACTTGATGGGTTCGTCTAAAACGAATGCTCGCAAAGTAAATAGGTTTTACCATAAACAAAGTATTGATAAAATTCATAGAACACAGTATGAATCAATAATAAATGGTGTACATGAATTAACTTTTCTGTTTTGTTTCTTAATAATACAAAAATAAAAATAGGATGAAACAGTTTTCCACGCTATGTTCATCATCTGTGAAAGTGATTTTCGCGTGCGTGTTTGTATATGTAGGTGGCGCGCGTGTCGTAGAAACGTGTAATTATTAAAAAATGGTGACTCTTAAGGAGAAAACTCAATGCGTTGCATGGTATATCGAGTCAAAAACAGTAACACAGATACGACAAGTACCATGAACGACGTTCATGGTACGTTCATTGAACGTATAGTAGGATTGTTTGGTGGATGTCGTTCATACCGCAATGTAAAACTTCTTTGCACTTTTGTGCCCGATATTGACTTAATATACCACTAACACATTGAGATTTCTCCTAAAGAATCGTCATTTTCAGTGATTACACTTTTTCACGACACGTTCATCACCTACATGTACTGAATATCAACTTTCACAAAAGGTGAACATATTGCGGAGAACTATTTTATTCTACCTATCTTTGTTTTTGTGTTATTAATAAACGAAATGCGAAAGATTATTTTTGTACACCTTGTGTTAGGTAACTTCACAAATTATTGTTTCGTCCTAGAATCGAATAAATGTATTACGTAATTTTCTTGCGTACAGTATGACGAGCATTTGGAAGGATTGTTTTGGTCGCTCAATAACGAAACCGGATTTACGAAAGTCGCATAGATCGAGGATTTCCTGTGTACATGTACTGTACATTGATGATTATTAGTTATTTTCGGCGCGGAAGCGAGCTATAATAACTTATCCCAATCGATATTGTTGATGATACACAATGTCGTCAGCTGCCACCATTGGCGTTATCAATTCCACTTTTGACACTTGCCATACAATTCGTGTCGTTGCGATGACATAGGCGATACCACTAATGGAATCCAAGTTTGCTTTCTCAATTGAACTTGTTTTTTTAACCAACTGTATGTTTTTGCAATTTGTGATTATAATGAAGGGAGGTACATAAATTTCCAACATGAACAATTTTTTGTTTCTTTAGTTAGAGAGGACTTTCACTTAAACGGTAAAAATTAATCACTCTTCAGCTAATTTGGACGACTTTGCACAAATAAGTTGCCTTCACTTATATAAAAAAGAAAACCACCATTTAGCGTCGTAAATGACTATTTGCATTTGGTTAGCAAATCGCGCCACGTTATTTGTTCAGTTCGCTCTCACTCTTGTTGTCACTTGCATTTCGCGATCAGCATTTAAGATTAAGCTCGGGAGTGAGTTGTTAACTCCGATTCGTCGAAACATCCCTTCCCCTTTTCGTTCGTCCCAAAGACGATAAACATTGGGTGTGAAAGGGATTGGGAGAAAGTGAAAGCTAGGGGGTGGCATTAGTCGGCCTCCCATCCACCATTAAACCTCCTCTAAAAGTTTGTTTACGTTCAGATCTCTCGTCTAGTTTGTAGTTGTTGTGTATATGTCTCTCTAAGGAGGAGGTGAAAACACCTCGGCACCGTTTGATTGTTATCTCCCAACAAGTCATTTATTTTCATCCATCTAACTCGTTTGGTAGGGAGAGGGTGTCAAGAGTTTGGAGACAACGACGTTTCGGGAAAAATTAGCATCGGACTGCTTTCTGTCTTCATTTACGAGCTGTCAAAAACGAATGAAACTAACTTTTGCGGTTTAACCGCAAAAGTTTGACTACATTTCGGAGATGTTGATCTGTCATGTACTGTATAGGTAACGGGAGTTTTTGTAAATCAATCGGTTCTTTTTATACAAGGGGCTTTATATGGTTGTGTAGCATCACCATTTTGAATTAGAAGTGTTCTACTTTTATATGACATGTGCTTATATGTTCAATTAAGCTACAGTGTATAGGCCATGTATGTATAATTAGTAAGCTTACTGTATATAGGACAATATAGTTGAAGCTACACACTGCTTATAGGCGAACATAACTTAGTTAACGTTCATATTTTCATTGTGCGTGAAACGCGACTGGTTGTTTAATATACTGTAAATGTCTGGGGATACCCCGTTTGCAAGGTCTACAAGGAAATAAGCAGTATTAGACGACTGAGGAACTTAAAACATGTCATCCGACGTGTAGGCACATGTAGACAGTCAACTGACTCATAGACCTATCAATTCAATTTCTGACCGAGTTTTTCAATTAATTGAGAAACATGGAGGTGTAGTTAATGTCTGAATCTCTTTGGTATTGTTATTTTGTTCAATAAAATTAAATGCTCAATAAAATCTTAAGTGATGAAATGGTGGTTCTATAATTTTGACATCGGTACTGTGGTACACAGAAGGTTCTTCACTGTGATGCCACTTTCACATGTTCTTTTATTTTTCATTTTATTTTTAAATTTCCTTCATTTCCCATCCCCTATCGATACTAACATCCATGTAACACGTAGTATTAATAAAAGAGCAGCTACAAACAAAATTAGGATGGTCCTATAATTTTGCAGAGCACCTTATTTTTGGTTACTTATATCATTTGGAATAATTTTTTGTGGGGGGAGGAGTTTTCTTAGTGGTTGTAACTTTATGTGATCGACTTTGCTTGATCATTTCTTGTATGATCAAATACAAAAGAATCCACTACCCTAAAATACATACTTCAAAAATAAGTAAACCACCCTTTATGATGAAAACCAAATAAAGTGACCTACCTTGACTGACTGGGTAGTCCGCACACCACCACTAAAACACCTCAAACACTGACGTTTCATTTCATCTAGAAACTTGGGTTAATGTGTTGGAGTGGCTTTTTGTAATCGTGTTTGTGTTTTGTGTTTATCACTGTGACCAAGTTTCTAGATGAATCGAAACGTCAGTGTTTGAGGTGTTTTAGTGGTGGTGTGCGGACTACTAAGTCAGTCAAGGTAGGTCACCTTATTTGGTTTTTATCATAAAGGGTGGTTTACTTATTTTTTAAGTTTGTATGATCAAGTTTTATTTTTTCACGATTTTTCATGATCAAGTTTGCTTAGTTAATATGTGACAAGAAAAAAAACAACAGTTTTAATTATTTTAATTGTGCTTCACTTTCTGCTGTATTCACATCAAACGAATAAAACATTTATCTCTCACAACCAACGAAAATTTTGATGTGTGCACGCGTAATTCATGACTTCATAACTTTTATGGTCTTCGTTACATATGGGAATTGATTCTCGTTATTATTACAAAACTCATCGTCGTCATCATCATATCATCTACATAAATTTTGGACCAACCGATATACGTTTACTTTTTTGATTTACGATGGTATCGTAAAAATTGCATAGAGCCTGGCAATTAATAGTCTGACATTCAACAAGCTCAACTAATTTCGGTTAGTGCTTTATTATCTGCAGGCTTGTAAAATTTAGATAGCATTACATATTTGATGATGTGGTCGCATTATTGGTAACATCGTACAAATTTAACCGAAATTTAATATTTCGATTTCGGTTGGCTTATTTGAGTTCACAGTGGCATTAAACGAGATTGTAAATTATATAAGACGGCTTTTATGTTTTATTTAACTATGTTGCAACACGTAGAGGAAACAGTTGTAAACGAAAATCTATAGTCTCTAAATAGACTATATGCAACTGGCGCATTGTATTTTATGAAATAAACTGTGTAGAACTTTAATATTGGTATTGATTATAAAGATCAATCTGGAACGTATGTACATTCAAGCATCGGTCTATTCGTAGACCAGAGTTTACTTCAGATGTAGGAAGTTATAAGATAGGGTTTATTGATGTGACTAAATCCCAAAACTACATCGTTATCAAGGGTTTAACGAGTATCAGTTAATTGAATATGTATTTGATGTTAGAATTCGACCACATCTCAAATAACAAATCACTAAGCACGTGCATTCCGATCGAAAGTTTGGATATATTGCTGAAGCATTTTTTTATCTTTTTTACTTAACTTACTCTGAGGTTTAAATGGTTCAACTTCTTTGAGCTCTTTTTTTTTTGGTAGGTTTCCGATGACTTACAGAGCTGAAATTCAGAACATAGGTGGGGGGGGGGGTTTGTAAGACATTTTGTTGTATAAAATTTAGACGAGTCGATATCTAGGCAATTCTTAGATGTTGCTGACGATATACCTACATTTAAAGTCATTACATATTGTTGTAGAGAAAATTAAATGCATTTAATTTGATGCATAGTTAACCACGATTTATGTGAGCAATTATTCATTGTGAGTTTAAAACTTGTCCATCCCAAAAAACATAGTTCCAAAAACTTAGTTATAGCTTAACTATATGTACTTGTTTTTTTCCACAAAATTGTTATTGAAGGAGAAAATAGCATTTCGCTATCAATTTAATTATTTATAGCTACCACTTGTTGTATCCATATTACGATATTGTACAAGATATTATACACGCTGTACTGTACACTCCACTACGTATTTTAGTCCACCTGCATTATAATAATCTACTTCAATAAAATATCATCCAGTTCCTCCTCCTCACCAGCTATGATAGCGCCACAGAATCATGTGTGAAAATGCCGAAACTTAAACTGAAAATTGCGAAGCATATGAATAAAAAGAATATATAACTGTAACGAATGTTGCGAAAAACATGAGTTAAAACAATGAATTGCATAATGAAAACATAATAAAACTTTGGTCATTTTTGACGGGTTTTTTACTAGTATCACGTAATGATGAACATGTCAGTGATAATTTATAATCATTGGAACAACTTCTATTTTTTTTCAATTACGATGAAAAGCCAATGATTAAGTTTTTTAATACAATGCTAAAAATTTCTACAGCCCATTTTCTTTGGTTTCCTGAGCACCACTTGATATTAGTATACTATAGCTCGTTAGTGTAATTTTTCCATTTTTTCCCCCCATTTTGTGGGGGGCAAATTTTGCTACTTCTCAGTTTTCATGCAAGCTTTGTATTATTACTGATGGAAAGAAGAAAAGGAGAACAGATTATGGTAAAGGTGTCCTTTTGTACTGTCTTAGATCTTAGAAAATGAAGTCTATAAAGCGTGGAAAAAAAACGGAAAAAAAGATATAACTGCTGCCAGCGTAAAATTGAATGGATTTTTGCGGAAGGTCGGAGGGAAAAAAAGGAAGTGTGAAAAGTTGCCAACGGAAGGAAATTTTTTTTTTTTTACTTAGGACTAGGGTCCAAATTATGTGCTGAGTTAGCTGTCAAGGTGAAGAAAAAAAAAAGGAAATAAGTGTGCACCAATTTAGTACAGGGCAAGTATTAATTCCGTGGTTGTGTTTTTTTTTCTTCTCATTTTTGGAACAATTTTTCCTGGATCGATTTTTGGCATTAAGTTTTGTTCCTCTTAATTATGAATATGGCGAATTTATTAGAGCGGTTGGGGCATTGTAGAGGTTTTGAGAAAGTTTACAATGGAGTTTTTTTTTGTATCAGGTTATAGCGTGAAGCAGTTAAAGTGGATTGCAAATTTTGTATGTTTTCTAGAGATGATAAATGAGTTTTGTAATTTTGGGAAGAAAAATGTTACAATGTTTCAAAAATGAAATATACGATGATAATTGTCTAGCCTGTGTATAGTGAAAAAAATTTGGACGCCATGAAAGTTTTAGTTTAGTGAAAAAATTAGTATAGTTTAAAAATGTACAGTACATGCAACAACATACGTAAGCAAGTACTGTATGTATTAGAATTTTTTTTTAAATTCAATAAAAATATGTATACATAGTGAGTAGTCTAAGTCGTCCACCCCCGTTTATTTATTTAATTATTTATTTATTTATTCATCATCTTGACTTTCTATCTTTATTATCTTTTAGCTGTTCATTTTATGAAAATTCTGATTGAACTATCGTTAGGTTTATCAACTCAATGCAGTTTCCGAAAGTGATCTTCAATATAGTTTTAATTAACTTTTTTTAATATGCATCCAACATGTAATGTAGAAAGATGAAAGTATTAAACAATAAGGCAAACGCACGATAAAGTTCGAAAATCGACACGTTGAAACGGAAGTTATGAACTATTCAAGAACGGCACGACAACGAAGCTAACTAGGAGCAGCTACAATAATCTTTAACAAGCTGTTCAGCTGTTCCTGGTTGGCTTTGCTGACGTGCCGTTCGTTGAATCGTTCATAACTTTCGCTTCAACGTGTTGTAATTTCGATCTTTCTTTCAATAATTTCATGTTTTTTCCTTATTTTGTTATCATCTTCAGCTTTCTAAACCAGTAATGTCTGTTCTACATTTTCGGATCAGTATTGTCTCTGACGTCAGCATGCCTGTACCACTTTTCTTTGAATTTGATTGGTTGATCGTGTCTCTCGCGAATTGAAGCAGTGTGCTCACGTGTTACTGACGTAAGAAAAAGGACTGATGCGACAATGTCGGAGACATGACTGATCGTGACATTTAGCCTTAGGGATTTCTAGTCCATTATGTTGTTTCATTATGTAATTACATTGAGTGTTAATTAAACTCTGGCCTACACAACACACTGTAAAATTAAATTTAATTACGAATTTTATTTTAATAAGAAAACATTGGACAAAAAAACAAGACTGAAAGGTGAATATCGTGATTCGTGTTCAATTTTTTAAAGTCGTTACCATAACAGCTGACGTCATCCGTAGTTCGGTGGTAATGTTCGAAATTGACAACACGTGTTATCTCTGCGAGATTTGTTGTCTCCTTAAGTTGGAATAATATGTCGTCTCGTTCGGGTTTGCTGAAAGTGCCATAAAAGCAGGAGTAAAAATGTTGGTTGGAACTCTCAGGCATTTTGGACCCTATGTTTTCGGACCCTTCATTATGCTAATGGAATGGTTTGCTTATTGCCCCCCTTGTAATTAGAAAGCCGTTTTCAGCTAATTGCAATGATTACTCTCCATCCAAGACATTGTTTGCTTGCTACGAACATATTTTCTTAAGAGAGAACGAAGAAAAAATGCGACAAATTTGTAGACAATCAAAACGCTAAGCAGATGTTTGGACATTAATTCACGTCACTGAGGACACATGAACAATTCAAAATTATTTTTACTGGTTTTCTTTGAAATGTATCGTTGTAGTAAACTGCCGTATTGTTTGTGATGTACAATACGGTATAGCTATCTACAGGGTGATTCACAATAACTATTCCTAGTTTTCAAAGGTGATAAGAGGACATGTAGTGAAACTTTTTATACTCTTTATATTATAGCTTCACTTGTGAGTGACTTTGTGGGTGAGTAAAGAGAATTGAACGTATACTGGCATCTACAGACGTTTATGAGAATATACTGTATAGTGTGATGTACCAAAATAACATAAAACGAGAACCGCACAAGTTTTTCGCATAAATCAAAAACGGCATAATTACGAGCATGAAAATGAACGTTTCGCACTGAGTTCTTGATTTCACCAAAATTTTTGAAATTATCCTATTTGAGCTAAATTCGCTTTGTATTCAGAATGAACCATGTAAATGATCGCATATATAAATAAATCAAAAATTGCGAAAGTCAAAAAATGGAATCACTCAAAACTAGCATAAATCAAATTCCTCAACGATCGCATATATTTCATTTCGCATAAATCGAAATTCGCATTAATCAAAATTCACACAAATCGAAACGTGCGGAAATAAAAATAAATTTTTTGCATTATGTATGTAAATACAGTAGGCCTATATTTGTAAACTAGCTGAAAACCCCGTGCTTTGCGGAGGAAAGTCACGTGGTATTTATGGTTTGTAGACATCATCATTTTGTTTAGACTTATGCAACATTTGTGTAAACTCATGTTGCTTCGCAATATTCGTTCATCGTGAAATCTCATGTTGCTTGGCAACATTCGTTCGTTGTGTAGTCTCATATTTTTTTGCGACATTCGTGTAATTTCATGTTTCTTCGCTACATTTCTTAGTCATTCATCTATTAGTGAGGCAATAATAAAAACAGTTCCGTGACAAAAAAACTCAGTAAGAAATCTAAATATCGCGCCCAAACCGATGGTGTAGAGAAAAGAGGAGTGTGGTGTGATAAATTCTAGAGTGATTAAATTTGAGAACGATCTAATCTAAAAGCAGAAAAACTAACCTTGATTTCAAAACGTACAGTACCACATCCGGTGGTTCGGTAAATAGTATAATAGGTATGACAGTAGGCTATATTTGTTTTTATTTTATTTATTTATTTCACATTCCAAGTCGGAACAAATTTGTAATATAACAAAATTGACAATCAACAAACAAAGAAAAAAAATGATTAAAAGAAATTATGAGTATGATAACTAAGGTTCCAGAATGTGTGTGATATGTTGTAGTATAAGGAGTATGTTATATAAGGAGGAGTAATGTAAGGAGTATGCTTATTTTAATGAACAGTACTTGTTTTAATAATAGTCCGGAAAAACTTCCGTAACGAGATACAACGAAATTACGGAAATGAAGACGCTATACTGTATATTCTCAATGGGGAATGTAACGTGTTGGTTTATTTCCAGCAGGTGAAATGTTTATTGATATCGGAACAACGTATCACCAATACGTCATAAAATTTCCGAATATCGTTGTATCGCGTTATGAAAGTATTTCCGGACTGTCGTTTACAATTAAAAAAATGTTTTCATACATTTCTTATAAAATTTCTTTTCCCCTCTATCTTCCATGTTCATTTACAGTTCGTTACAGTATATTTATTGGTTTTATAGTTTTTATGTATCATTTTATGCATTAAGTAATGTATTACTGTATTGGCTGTACTATAGACAATCCTCAGGGGTCTGGAATGGATTAATCCAATTAACATTTTTTTCTTATGGGAAAAATTAATTCGCCATTCGTACAAATCGCTATTCTACCAGCCTTCTGGAACGGATCATGTATGAATAGCGGGGTTCTACTGTACCGGTACTTATTTTGACTCACCCTATATATTGTATAGTTATTACCTTACGATATACTTGATGACCAATAATTGAAGTGATAGCTTCGCTAATATAATTGACAAGGCTTGTAATAACTTTGATTATTTGAAATTTCAATCAACGAGATATTTGTCAATTATTATCGATCAATGATGATTTCCAATTACAGATTTGTTTTCGTAATACAATCAACAGTAATATGTTTAAACAACTACATTTCGGTACATTAACCAAATAGAAATTACCAAACTTACAAGGCGTATGTAATTAATTGTTGTACACACAACCTCTCTTTCGAAGACCTAAAACAAATCGGACGGCCGGCGTCCAATTTACATTTACAAGTTTTTAGTACCGTGTAAATCAATTTATCCTGAAAAAAAAACAGCCTAATTGATTTTTTTTTTGCTGTTTTAAAATTTTTTCTTCCTCTTCTGCTTCTCACATTCCTTCTTCCTTTCATCATTCTCCTCTTTCTTTTTTTTCTCTCCCTTTTTCTTCCGGAAATAAATCTTCGTTATTGGATTATCCCGCCAACTCATCTTAAGCCTTGAGTAAATAGCCTAATTGTGTTAATATATTCCGGTCCCAATGGCTGCTTTTTTTTTGCGTGTGTGTGTGTATATAGATATATATACTGTATATGGGAAAGTATTTTTTTTATGACTAACCTCACTTTTACTTTGCCGAAGAACCCATTATGACCGAACTTGTACGACTTTCAAGGCATTGTTGGGTGTTCGAATGGTGATTTTTTTCTTTTATTTTTTTCTTTAGCACTTTTCTTTTTTTTTTTTAACCCTTTTTTTCCTTTAACCTTTTCTTGCCTCGTCTCGACTTTAATGGACGTCGAGCAATCTCGTTTTGTGGCTGAAGCGCTACTTTGTTTTCCTATCTCGAAAGACGTAAAAAAAGTGTAGGTTGTTGGTGAAGGAAGAAAATCTTTAAGACAGAAAGAACTTCTACTATATATTTATTATAGTACTATTCTTGAAAGTGTAGGAGGTGATGTATAGTTTTCAGATATTTAGTTTGAACTTTTGTTACTGAAAATTATTGCTTAAAGGTATACGTATAAATATCGTGAGATGGAAATGGGCAGTGTAATGGTCTTTAAAAAAAAAACGTGTTTTATTTTTGGTATTTATTTATATTTATTGAGTGTTTAAAAGGCAAAAAAAAATCGACTTGCAAGCTTACGTTCGAAATTTATAGCTCAGGAAATATTTGTGGAAAAAAAAATCTCCACTTGTATTGTACTGTATAATGTTATAGTGTGTGAAGTTTGTTGATGTTCTTTTTGCGATTTTATAACACCGTGAAACTATTGAATTAAATAAAAATTATCTCATTTTTATTCTTTTTATATTAGCTTCACTTGTGAGTGAGCTGGGAATTGAACGTATACTGCCATCTTCAGTCGTTGAGAAAACGTATTCTACATTGTACCAAAAAACACATAAAACGTGAACCGCATAAGTTCTTTGCATAGATCAAACACCGCATAAGGCCAATGTAAAAAACATTGCATATATAAATAAATAAAATCAATAATGGAATTACTGAAAACTCGCATAAATCAAATATCGAATTACTCAACGATCGCATAAATTTTAATTCGCAACGTGTTAAAATCAAAAATAGAATAAATTTATTTATTAAGAAGACGTTACTCAGAACACGTATAAATTGAATTACTCGAAACATACATACATTTTAATTGTCATAAATTGAAACATGCAGAAATCAAAAATAGATTCTTTGCATTATGTGTGTACAAACAGTATATCTGTATGACAGTATATAAAGAGTATGCTTTAACAAGCATTTTTAATATAGTTTTTGCTTCATTGTACTTAACCCAATGGGTTCTCTAATAAAAAACTAAAACTAAAACTAATGTACTTGTTTGTTGTGAAATGCTTTAGCATTTAGTCTAAACATAACCATAATAATGCAATCATGAATTATAAATTTCTTTCTTGGTTCATTCTTAACCACCCCAACGACGTGAGTGTAAACTTGAAAAGTCATAAAGTGAGGGGGGGGGAGCAAATTTGTCGGCTTCGTAATAAAAATCCCGACATCGACAATAGTTTGAAACCTAACTTGGAACGAGATGTCAGCATAGCAATTTTCGATCAATTGAATAAAATCCACACGAGATCATAGCGAACAAACAAACAAACAACGATATTTTTTAAGATACATAAATATAGAAAACAGTATTATACATAGAATTGTCATCTTGACGAACTTTACATTTCAAAATAAGGCTGCACAGGTCATTAATATAAAAGCACCCTGTTATTATGTCATGCATAAGTGATAGGAAGTTCATGATCTACATACTTGAGAATATGTACATAGCCTGAACCGGAAATTAAAAGCACGGATTTCACTAGTGGCGACAACTATAACAGTTTCGCTCAAAAGAGTGTCAATGTTTTCGGAAACGATTTCTTAATAAATCTTTGCACAGTTTAACATTAAAGTACACTTAATGGCTCCAATTAAGTACAACATCAGCTTAACGTACTGTATCACCAATGACTTGGATTTAGCTTACATTATCACCAATGATTTACAAATGCAACAACGTTTCAAGTCTTTTTTTTATGTCAGTCGACAGTTTGACGTTCGTTTCATGCGTGTGAGTGTATTTTCATGTGTTAGAGGGCAATAAGCCCATAGTAAGGAGGAGGAAAAAGCTGGTGTTGTTGAAGTTAGAATTCAAATGATGTTTCATATTTTTTCTTCATCTTTTTGACAATGTATGCTGTGTTGCGAACGTCGTATGTTTGATAACAAGTTTGAAGAGGGTGTGTTGAGTAAAGGGAACAGACGCCTAAAATTGGCCAGAATCGCAAACAGGGATGTTGATAAGGCGCGAGAACAGCGGTAAAAGACGATAACAAGATGACGAAGAACAAGAAGGAACAAAAGGGCTCAATCGATACCGGAAACAAAAGAGCATCAAGGGGTGAACTTCCTCTTCTTCTTCTTCTTCTAACACATACAAACATTACACTACAGCATACCCCGAGTTAGAATTTTTTTGCGTGTTCTACGTGGATAAACGCTTTGAGAGGAAACGTAGAAAAAAGTTTTCTTTAATTAAACCTTCTAATCGTCTTGCTGCTTTGCATTTTTTATTTGTTTGTTGTTGTTTTTTTTTTTTTTTTACATCTTTATCTCAACTCTCTACAAGAACCTGCAAGATTTTTTTTACAATTATCGTTTTAGTGACTTAAACAGCTCTTCAAGTTGAGTTTCTGCGAAACAGTTAATTGGTTGTTTATTACGCTATTTATTATACTGAATTCTTTCCCAAGTTTTAGTTATGTTTTTGAAAGTTATTGACTATAAGTTCAATTTAATTTGTTTAGGGTAACATGATGTCATTATGTTTTTTTAGGATATTGTTGACATCTCTTGTAACACAATATCTCTGGTAACACGACATTCGGTTAGTATGGATATCGTTGCTATAGTTCATAAAATATACGTATTTAAATGCATATTATGAGGCGAAATTAGCTGTAACTAGACAACGTTGACTGTAACACAACATCGATTATAACATAGATTATAACATTAGCCTACATAGATTGTAAAATAGCACCTGCTGAAAAGATACGTTATCACTAGATATTCATGGTAAATTATTTATCTAATGTATATTTATTATCTTATCTATTAAAGCCAAGAGTGCTTCTCCTCCTCACCAGTTATGAAAGCGCCACCGTGTGTGAAAACGCTGAGAATTGTACCAAAATCTATACTTTAACTGTAAAGAAGCACTTTAAGTTGAAACGATAAATAACTGTAACGAATATTGCGAAGTAACACGAGTTAAAACTACAAATTACTTAATGAAAACAAACAAAAAATTTCCGTTATTTTTGACGGGTTATTTACTAGTCATTAAATAAATGATGGAATTTTTTCATTGTAACACGACATGAGTTGTAACAAAACATCGGTTGTGACACGGCTCTGGACTGAAATGTTGTGTTAATGTTTCATGAGATATTATTATGCACGAGGAGGTAACCCGTGCTACAGCACTTGAGGATGCACTCTGGCGCACTCTGATTTGGGGTCCTCCTTTTATACTGATCTTTATGTACACTCGCGTGGTTATAGTCGTAAGGTTTTCGTTGTAAGTTAAGTGTTTTTCATTGTTGTCATGGAAACATTCGTACCACAGGCAAATAAATAGATAAAAAATGAAAACACTTGCCAATCCATACTATACGTTAGAAAAGGTTTGTTTTTAGTTCTAATATACTGAATTTCTTGTTTAAAAGTGAAGCTTTTTAAGTTTTTTTGAAATTAAAATATTCTTATAGTTATTAAATATTCTATGTTATCCAAAATTTAGTTGGGTGTTAAAAATTATACCTAAAATCTTCATAAGTGTTTCGTCATGTGTAGTAAACAAATGCATAGTTTTGGTTTTTAAGGCATTTAAAGTCATACTCCTATCCCTGTACCATTGTTCCACATTTTTCAAATCATGATTTAAATTATAATTGACGATATAGTGATGATATTTGTAGTAGGGTATAATAAAGACGTCATCCATATAAGTAAAAAGGGTAGATATTGCATTGTTAAATTATGCAGTTTGTTGATATCTGAAGCAAATAAGCTAGTCGAAAGAGATGAACCTTGTATTACACCGTTAGTTGAAATTGTTTTTGTATTAACATTGGAACCATTTTGAAAAAAACCTATTAGTTAAATAATCATGTAATAAATATAAGCATAACATATCAATAAATTATGTTATGTTAAGTTTTTATTTTTATTTTATTTTATAATTTTACGTCTCATAAAGACAAACAATTTTGACAGAAAATTTTACAAAATATTTAAACAATATATAAAATATTTTCGTTTTAAATAAAGACAAATATTTTTGCACTGATTTTTTTTTACAATTAAAAGGCTCGTTAAAAGTTAGGTTCGTTAGGATGAAAAGATTGGCGATTAAAAGATTGTAGCCAAAATGATGCGGCCAAATGATTTCGATTGGAAGCATACAAATCTTTTGTATGCATACTTTAATAATGGGCGATTACATCATTATTGAATAAATTATTTTTATACAGCATCGCAATATATTCAAATGAATATAATTTTTTTTTTCTTAGATTGAAAACTCCCAAATTTGTCCCATACGTTTACAGTGTTTTTTATTCTATTCATACCCCTCATTTTTTCACATCTTCTTCTATGGGTAGAAAAACCGTTATGTATCTAGTGCTAAGATTCCTTATTTTTCCTGAATATATTGGTTCGAATGGGAATCTGGAGGATTTTTTTTTTCTGACAACATCATCCTCTGCTTTTTTTCTTCCTCTTTTTCTTCAAATCCCGAATTATCCCACATGTGAAAGTGGGATATGACGAGATTCGCGATCAAGCCTATTTTGAAAGGGAAGTGGTTCGTAAGCGGAAGGGGGCATTTCCCATGATCCTTCATTCTGATCAGTAGTGCGTGAGATGATATCCACTCAAAAAAAGTAAAATGGCTCGAAATGCTAGACGAGGCGCATGCGTTCCATGTTGATCGACTACTCATTCCACTATCCTCGTATATTACATACTTGTACGTAATATGACGAACTCCATTGGTTTTTGTTGGGTTTTTGGTTCTGTTACCTTTTTTTTCTCATTATTATTATTTAAGTTTTCTCTTGTTGACCTTTCTTTCCCCATTTTTAAGAGTTGTTTGTTTACCCGAGAGGTTTCATATAAAATTTATGCTTACTATAATTTTTTTTTTTTGTTTGGAAATTTTCCAATTTTCCAAAATGAAAGTCATAAGCGAAGGTTAATCGTGGCTGTTAAAAATTTTTTCTTTCATATTTTTCATTTTATTGCGAAAATGTTGAAAATATGATAATATTGATAGTTGAGGAGATAGGTTAAATATTTACTCTGCAAAAGCAATTTAGTTCTTTTCCGTTTGCGTCGCTTATGGTGCTGGTAGTTGTTGTTTTTAACTACTGTAACTTAAATTAGTGTATAGATACCAGTTTGGGTTAATTAAATAACACGACACTATTATCATTAATATTAATACGTTTTTGTTCGCTTTCACCAAAACCTAAACTGGGACCACTAGCCTTAGCTAATTGCGCCACAAGCGATGCCTCTCGGCAAACTGAAAAAGTGTTTCAAACTGTCCATTAATTTTTTCATATTATATAGTTACTGTTTCTATTCACTTAACACAAAAAGGCAATGTTGCTAAAACACTAAAAACTCTTATTATCCGAATCGCGATAATTTAAAATTTTGGTTTATCCGAATTAATAATATGTCATTTTAATATAAAAATCGATACATTTTCGAAAAAATCAATGACATTATCGATAACTATGGATAATTTATGCAACAAACTAGAAAATTAGCCGACATGAAAGTTATTTTTTGTTTTCATTACGCAATTCATTGTTTTGACTCAAGTTGCTTTGCACCATTCGTTAGTAAGTTACTTATTTTTTTCCAGCTCGTATTGTTTCACAATATTTGTTACAGTTAGACTATCAATTTCGGTATAAGATTTCAGCATTTCCACACGTGGTGCGGTGGCGCTACCATAGCTGGTGAGGAGGAGCGCGCTGCAATTTTATTAGCTGAATGATTATAAGTTAACTGTACATACATATTGTTCATTAAATGTTCGCGTATTTTAACTTATACATCGTTTTTGGTTTGTTTTTTTTTTAAATATCTAACCGTGTACTGTACATTGAATTTTCGGATTATCCGAATTTTTTATCATGCGGAATAAGCTTGGTTCCATCACATTCGGATAATCGAGTTTGCAGTGTAGTATTATTATCTTTTTGTATAAATGATGAAATGCTACACTTGTAGTTTATCTCAAAAAAAGTTTAATAACAAACTATAAAAAATAATTATTAATACAAAAAATTCCATACTGTGCAGTGTTCGCATAAGTGGTGCACTGTACGCATTTTACAGCTTTGAAGGCAGCATAATCGTAGCTGAATGGTAGTAGTTATCTTCTTGAAAGTGCTCCATTTTCATTGAGACTTTGATCTCTCCAGCTTAGAAAAAGTCAGACAAAGTTTAATGGTGTTTTTCCATTGGATTGAGGCATTAAAAAATGGCGTCATTGTGGGTTGTGTGTGTGTGTGTGTGTTTTCTTTTATTATTCTGGAGGGTAGGTAATCCTATATCGATCCCAAGTTTAATTTGGTGTAAGCTGCGTGAATCTACTTGCCAAATGCTTACTTTACGTGATGAGAGATAGAGAACAGATTAAAACTATCGATTTCACTTGGTGACATTTTTTCAACCTTTTTGCGTACAGGTGAAAAATAAATACTCTTTTTTTTTAATATTTTTAATTGAATTTTAATTTTCTTCAATTTTAAAAAATTTTTTATTGCGTTTTGTAACAAAATATTTTTATAGTGTTATTGATTTGTTATCAATAGTTGTTATAGTCACGTACAGTAGACTTGATTTTGAAACAGTATGTTATTTCATAGCTCAGTATTAAAGCAAGTACATTAAAATGCTTTTTCAGAATACTCTTTATATACTGTCATACAGATACACTGTATATTACATACATAATAACTTTTGATCGAAATAATTTTAAATAAAGTAAATAATGAAAAAATCCATTTTTGGTATCTGCGAGTTTCGATTTATGCGAATTAAAATTTTTGCAATCCTTCAGTGATTCGATACTCAATTCATGCATGTTTTCAGTGATTTCATTTTCATTTCTGCACGTTTCGACTTTTGCGAATTTTAATTTATGTGAGTTTGAATAATTGCATTTTTTTTTTATTTCTGCAATTTTTTATTTATTTATTTATTTTATTTATATATGCGATTTTTTCACGTTACAGTTATGCAGTTTTTTTATTTATGCGAAGGACTTATGCGGTTCTTTTTCCTTTTATACGTTTATTTGGTACATTCGACTATACAATATTTTTTATATTTTTATTTTATTTTAATTTAAAATCTCACGTCCCATGGGGATAAAACAATGCTCCATTAGTACAATGCAAAATATGTTTTGATAATTGCTTCTTAAGTGTAGACAATCATGTATACATTTTGAGTCACTACAAGTAAACATGGTTTTTCGAACATAAAACGGAAGTAAGTTTTAAATTTAATATAAGTAATGATTTAAGGCTTAAGTGATATTTGAGGCGTAAGATTATTCTCTTAAACAACTGTGGATGGCAGTATACGTTCAATTCCCAGCTCACAAACTCACTCATTTACAAGTGAGTTTGTGAGTAATATAGTGAGTATAAAAAAATGTTATTTGAAGAAGATGTAAGGCTAAAACAAAAAATTGAAAAAACAAAACACGTAAAAAAAAGTTAGAAAAGCGTGTTTCGTTTTACAACTTTTATTTTTTGAAGGTCTTTTCAAAAGTTCGTTTTGTTGGGAATATAAAAAAAAAGTAAGTAAAAGTTGTTATTATATTTAATGTCAGCAGTTCTCGTTTTCTGCAATATTATATAACTTTTTTTTTCTTGTCTTTCGTTTTCCATTATTGCTCATCCTAAGAAAACGAGATGGTGGTGGTGGTGGTACCAAGAAAAAAAATCATTTTACCTCATTAAAAACTCATTTTGCGTTTTCAATTTGAATTTAAACGGTCCGTGGGTGCAAAAATCTTCGTTCGTCGTTCCTTGAAACACATATTTGTTTCCATTGGGTTTCTTTTTAAAACAAATGAGAAAGTATGTCTCTTTTCTCTTAACCTTGGAAATTGGATAGAAAGAGTAATAGTGACAATAATAAAAATTATACGCAATGTGCAGAATACATATAAAAAAAACAAAAAACAAAATTACAAAAAAAAAAAGTCGTGAAAGAAGATTGAAATTTTTGCTCAGTTCTATGTTGTTGCAAATTTTTGAAACGGATGGATTTTTTATTACTATGTTTTTTGTGTGGAATGCGATTATTAATTTTGAAGAGGGAATTGTTAAGATTTACAACGAAACATGACAATCTGAGATCTTTCAAATTTTCTAAATTTTAACTTTTGCGTGAGGTTTTATTAGTGATTTTAATCTGTATGTTAACGATAATGTGTAGAGGCATTCTATACAATGCGTAGCCTCTTTTGGCAAAGTATGAAATATCATTTTGTTATATTTGGTCAGATTGGTTTGGTGGTTGTTGGATTAACTTAATTATTCCAATTTTAATTGAAGGGCCTATTATAAACGGGTGTTAAGAAACATTTTTGTCAAAAATGACCTAAAAGCAATTTCGAATGTGTTAGGTGCAATTCTACATTTATAACGTATAATTTTGAGCAAAACATTATGTGCAAAAATATTACCACAAGAAGTGTGAAGTAGCCCATAGACGACAAGGCAAGTTCAGATCTTGAAACGCTTTTTCCTCGAAATTGTAAAAAAATCACTTACAATAACACCCTTTTACATCAAGCTTTTCAATTTCATACATTGCCTAAACCATACTTGACATTCTATATACTCCCTCTATACATTACCGGTAACGTAGATACTGTATAAACAACATTTATTTAATATACAAAATGATTATACAGTATATTTTCAAGAAACCATTTGAAACTGAATAATTTCAGTTTTAAATAGTTTCTTGAAAATATACTGCAAATTGAAACTATTGTTAACAAGCTAATTTGAAGCTAAAGTCTTTCTTACACACGAAATTGTTGGTGTGGCAAGTGGAGCAATTTGTCAACAACTGTGATATCAGCTTTTTGCTCGATCAATGAAAACTGGTTGGCAAGAAGCTGACGTCACAATTGTTCATAAAGTGCTTCACTCGTTTGGTACGTTGTAAATTGTCGTAGTTTACTATGTTGCAATAACATGTATTACAAACTTGATTTCGTGCAATCATTCTTCTTGACACATTTTAGCAACTAAAAACATCTTTAAAACAACTTGTTTTTCATTTGTTTCGAAACCCACCGCAATGTAATTACTCTCGCACAATTAGGGAAGTTCACAAAGTGGGCAATTTTAATATGTGTGGTATTTTTAGATATTTATTTTTTGCTACTGAGAAAGCAATGGGTGATGTTAATAAACTTAAAAATCTCATTGCTTCGGGGAGTGTGTTTTTAAAAAATAAAAAATGTATATATGCACCATTTGTTGTGCATAGGGAGGTGTTAATCTAATTTGTACTTTGTTTTCACCAGTTTGTTGTTTTTATTTTTCATCCTATGGCTTTTCTTTGCGTGTTTTTGTTCGTGCAGTTGACTTATAATCTGGTTTGCTTTCCAAAGAATAACAACTCGATAATCAAGAAGGATAAACATTGAAGTTAATGAAAATTTTATCGTTGGAGTTAATTCTGTGTCATTCGCTTTCTCACGTGATGCTTTGACCTTTTCAAAATGAAATCTTTTTTTTTTGTATACGCTTATCTCTAAAATTTTTATACCGTATACAATATATTGAAGTAAGGAGAAAAATGGCATATTTAATAATAGAAACTGATACAAGTGCTTTGCTCTGAAAAATCGATAGCTTAAGTCGTTATCTCGTTATTAAGTCGTTATACGCTTAATATTAGCTTCACTTTGTGAAGCTAATATTTTCCTAAGCTTTGTGGTCCAAAGGGACCACAAACGTAAAATACATAAAGTAACACAACCATATTAATTTGGTGAAAAATAAAGTCAATTATAACATTCGCCTAAAATTCGCATAAATTGAATCTAAAATTGCAGAACTCGAAAATAGAAGTTTTCAAAACTCGTCTAAATCGGATCACTCGAGGATCACATCTCGCATAAATCGAAACTATGTATAAAGCAAATTTAAAAAAATAAAACATTTTTAATTTACTTTAATTTAATTTAATTCACTTGTTGTGTGTCTAAGTTGGTTCCAAATTTAAAATTAAATTCCATATTAGACAAAAGTTGGAAAGCTTGATTATAATGTATAAGTTAATTTAATCGTGTAAAGTCAATGAAATTAATGCCATGCATTCTCACCTTGACTGTAAAAGTAAATTGTTGTAAAGTGAATTGTTTCAGTTAACTGGCTCAATGAATTTTGCGTGAGTAACCTTTTAAAATCACTCGTACCATACTTTATTGCCCATCTGGAAGTTTAAGTGTTTCATTTTATTTATTGTTATGCAATACACTGCCCTTTCTTGGATTCGAATAATATGGTCCGCCTGAAGAATTGCTTTCCTGTAAAGCAAATATCTGAAATGGACTTTTGTTTGTTAGCAATTACTTAAGTTAGCGTAACACTGGTCAGCTTATCATCCATTGGGAAACAACTTAACCAGTTAGTCAATATCGGGGTTGCTAATGAATTGGTTGACTCACAACTTGTGAGTTGGCCAAAAGTTCATTAATCTAATCAAAAAATGAGCGGTTCTTTATTTACAATAGGTTAATTGATAGTGTCAAGTAAATAATAGTAAAGCACGATAATTAATACAATACGTTATTAACACTACTTAACAAAATTGTAAGAAGCGGTGCTGATGCTAAATTGGACCGGAGAATTAAAAGTAAAATATTGAAACTAGAGTAGAATTCGGTTTCACATAACAAAATTGATAGAAACGTGGTATCTGTAATAATTTGTTATTAAAATCAATGTAGCAAACGAAATTAAAAAAAGTTATTTACTACTTGCCCAACACGATAAATAAGTTTGACAGGCAGGCTCTCCTGAAAACTTTGTTAGGTTTATTATTTCTCTCACAACTTTGTTAGGCTTTCCAGCATTACGCAGCTTATTGCTACAGCTTTTTCAAGCTTTCAAGCTGCAAAGCACCTTGCTACAGCTTTGTCATCCTTTCCTGCATTGCACAGCGAATAATTGGACAATTTTTTAAGTCGCTTTATTTAGCCGAACAATGTGTGAACTGCATAGCAATTTTAATTTTTTAATGATAAATTTTAATACTTTAAAGATTGATTTATTTAACCAATTAAGTATAACAGATTTATCAGTGCAAAAATACTTCATTATTATCATTTAAGAAGAGTGTTATAACGTCACTCAAATGTATTCCTAATAATCTTATTCGTATTTATACTTTTGACCAAAAATTTAAAATTGATAAAAGCAAAACAACTTTTTAGCATCGTTTAGGTTGAACTGCATATTTTTCAATCTGCAATCTGGTGCATAACCAGGTGAGCTTTTTAGCACATGTAGTTTTGACTGAAATAAAACCATGCGTTCCACCAATTCCATAATTTTTAATTTATTCTTTTGGCAAACTGATGCATCAATATTGAAAATAAAACTCAACGAAAATAACGATTTGTGACACTCTTGGAATATAACACTAAAGGTCATATGCCACGATCGATCATGAGTCTCCGACATCGTCGGAACAGTCATTTGTTTGACGTCATTACTTTGTGCTATGTGACCAAACTTTATGACTGGTTAAAACGCAAGAGAGATGATCAAGTAACCAAATCACGATGATGATTGGTCACGTGATAATGACTTATATATCGATTAGGCTTATAAATTATTTTATAAAATGATTGGCTTATATGAAGTATCATTATATTTACTTAATTGGGAAAAGTGGGAAGTATAATACATTAGCTCAACTAACGTCATTAACTAACGGAAGAAACTCTGGTGATCTCATTTGCCTCCCCCCCCCCGC
>JAQIWH010002506.1:0-24156 GCA_034695005.1 Cryptops parisi | reverse complement strand
ATATCAACTAAGTAGAGATGTACAGTGTGATCCAAATAAAAATGTCTCATGTGAAAGTATACACATTTTTTGGATCACACTGTATAGTGTGGTGACTGTGATCCAAAACACGTGGCCATTGGATAAAGTTCAATTCTAGACACGTTCTTGGTGCGCGAATTGAAAAACTAAAGAAAAGGAAACAACTTCCGGTTTAATACGATTATAGTCATCCATTGAAAATGATTACTATTTCCTCATCCGTTTTCATCTTAACCCTTTCGTTTCGATTCCAGTCACGTGCTTCATCCGTCCTCACGACTTCAGTAAAAGCACGCGCACCTGTGCTTTTTTCATTGTCATCATTTCTTTTAGGTTTTTCCATTCGGTTTAGAATGTGCAGGGTGTCATTAGAGTTAAGCATAGATATTACCTATGCTATTTTATTGTACAATATTTCAATTTTTAACTAATTTGCATTATGTTAAAAATAAAAATAAACATGCCACTTGTATCACCCTGTATATTGTACTTTTTAAATGTAAAAAATAATTATCACCCTGTACAAATCATATGTGATTTTAAAAATGCGACGTATTTTTTTTCAGATGACGATTACGGTGAGAAGACCGTGAGTGTGCTGTTAGATGGTGACGAATCAGAAATGTTGTTTATCGACCACCCCAGTCAGGAAATGTCGGTGAGTGAGTACTAGTTATTAATCTCTCACCATTATCTCCAGGTTTTCCCTAAAACTCAATTTTCCAACTAATCAGTTTGCCAACTTCAATCAAGCCAATCACTCTGATTGCGTCGCCTCCAGACAGAATAGAAAAACTTTTCACTAGATAACCAACACTGTACAGAGTGTTCCAAATATTGTGCATACAAAAAAATATTCACAATGTTGAAAAAATCGGCTGAGATTTCTATAATTCGAAATAAAAATCATAATTTTTTTTTAATCTGTTAAATATAATTAATAATCAGTAAAAACTTCTGATATTTTTTATGACTTACTGGTGGATAAACATTTTCATACCGACGTTTCGTTTCCTTCCTAGAGGCTTCATCAGGTAGAAGAAAGGTAAAAAATAAATAAAGATAAACCGTTAGAAATCTCTAACCTAGTGTAGTAGTAGTTAAACAGCTGTGTCAACAATTTATGCCTGTCTTTCACACTTACTACTTTTTCTTTTTACCTGACGAAGCCTCTAGGAGGGAACTGAAACGTCGGATGATGTGAAAACACTCTACCCAGTCAGTATTTAATAAACCTAGTTCTTCACATGCCCAGACTACGAACTTACCATACTATAAACATTCATTCTGGATTGATCAATGAAGTAACAAGTCTTTCAATTTGTTAAAAAAAACAACAACAACAAAACAAACAACCAATTAGAAACGAGAATTCCATTGCAGAATGCTGCAATTTATTTCCGAAAACCGAAAGCAATGATACTGAAACCAAAAACCGTTCAGCCAATCAAAATTATTTTGGTTTCTAATACCTGTACTTTATCCAGTGTAACTTAGCAACACTGTTGCTATGTGTCAGCGATTTGAAACAAGATCAGAGTCTTTCTAAGTACTTATATCGCTCCGCAGAAACTATCTATGCGAGCTCAATATGGACACGTCCAAGTGACATTTAAGTGCAATCCCCAATCATCTTTTTCTTTTTCCCTTTTCAATCTCCCTTTCTAATCTTTTGCTGTCTCTTGATCACAGAGTGTTTGCAGTATGGTGACTTTTATCTCTCTCTAGCAACGAAAAGATGCTCAACTTTATGAACATCATTCCAATTTGTCACTTTATTCGTTGCCAAAGTCGAAAGATTGAAAATATCAATCAGGGATGTATATTATTTGGAAAATTTGGTTTAGAAGGGACTAGACTTTTGAAACAAGTACTGTACATTAAAAATGTCTTTTAAGCAGACTCTTTATACACTACTGTCATATACAGGTATTCTGAATGTACAGACATAACGCAAAAAAAAATAAGCCATTTTTTATTTCTTCATGTTTCGATTTATCCGAATTGAATATTTACGCAATTTTTGAGTAATTTGGTATTCAATTTATGCATGTTTTGAGTAATTTCATTTTTGACTTCTGCACGTATCGATTCAAGCGAATTTTGATTTTTGCGAATTTCGATTTATGCGAATCTAATTTTATGTGATTGTTGAGTAATTTATGCATGTTTTGAATAATTTTATTTTTGATTTCTGCAATTTTTGATTAAGTTATTCATATATGCGATTTATTTTATATTGGACTTATGCGGTTCTCGTTTTATGCGTGTTTGGTACATTGGACTATACAGTGTATTCTCATAAACGACTGTAGATGGCAGTATACGTTCCCAGCTCACAAACTCACTCACACACAAGTGAAGCTAATATAAAAAGTATAAAAAAAGAGGGGTAGGGGCTAAGACTTATATTCAACTGTAACTTATGTTACCGGCAATGTATGGAATGCCAAATCTCTTTTGACAAAGTATAAAGTAACAATTTGTGTACAACTGTTTGGGTTAGTTAACAATTTTCCTCTAAAAAATAATTGAGACTTAGCTTTGAACTCACAAAGTTACGCTTACCGTAACTATTTCAATGCTAATTTCATACATTGCCTAAATAATTTCATACATTGCCTAAATCAAGCTTAGTATTCTATACTAGGGATTCTATACATTGTTGGTTACATGTACTGTACATATTTGAATTATGAAAATTAATGAAATTAGCACCTTAAAACATCTATTAGAGATATAGGATAACTTGACAAACGTGCATCAACTCAATTCAATACTCAACTCAGAACTTCTACTCATCCATTTTTGAAATTCTAATAGCAGACGTTACTATTTGATTTCAAAAAGAGTCGTTGCGACTTGGAAATAAGCTTCGTTTTCATTCAGGATCTCGTGTTACAACGACAATCACAAGATATAATGCATTCAATGTCGAAATCCCTACACAAAAAAGCACTCGAAGCCGAGTGGAAAGAGCAAAGAAATTGTTCATTGTAGGAATCGGAATCACTTTAAGTCATCCAATGCTAAGGTCCTAACACAGATATTACTACACGATTTCTGAAACCTACTATGACTTAAGAAAATAATTTTTTTTCCATTCACGAGCTCGTCTAGGAGTGACAATCACATGATATAGCATTCAATGCCCTACACAGAAAAGCACTCGATTTTGTGACGTCAAAGTAAAAAATTAATGCAAGACATTTGTAGTTCAGAAATGTGAGCAACAATCTTCCTTATCCAAAGTGAGACATTAATACACATTAACAAACTTAATAAGAATTGAAGCACTACGAATTAAACGTTGTTACGTCACAGTTTTTTTCACCAAACAAACTTTTAATTCTGAGTGCCTCAATTGAGTGTACAAGAGACTGGCACTTGAGTTAAAATGCTAATTCGAGTTAAGTTCAAAATACATATTGTTAGACTATTGTTTTTAAATGTAACGCTTGTTTTTGTGAACTTTACCATTTAGAAAAACGTACCATAAAATGTTACGCGAGATAATTTTGTGCTAAACATGAAGCCAAAGCACGACCTCAGAAGGATACCACGCAACTTGGGCAACACAAAACCTTACAAAAATTTCATCTGATATGATCCATTGATTTTCAATTACATTGCAAAATACCTATATAGTCTATATATATATATATTTACTTTCTCGTGTAAAAGTAACCAAACTAGGCGTACAATAACAGTTAATTAAGTTTCCTGACTATAGCCGGTGCGAATAGCAAGCGGTTTTTCTTATGGTTTAATATCTTTCTCATAAACTTTCGAAATTTAAGTTGTTTTATAATTGAAGAGCGTGGTGTTAAAAGAGTGTTAAGTAGCATTTTTAAAATTTCAAAACAAACACGTTTGAAGATCTAAACTTGCATTGCTGTCTATGGACTATTTCACTTTGTACATATTTTTGCACTAATATTTTTGCACAATGTTGTTTTGCTCAAAATTGTGCACCAGGAAAGTGAAATTACACCTAGCACATTCGAAAGTGCTTCTACGTCAATTTTGTCAAAATATTCACTTAACACCCTTTTACACGAGGCTCTTCAATTAGCCTAATAATTTGAACATTGGAAAGCAGCTATTGACAAATTGACTAGAATACATTTAATTGAAAATTTTCTAATTTCTTTTACAGGTTGAAAACTGTATCGTGACGTACGAACCTCACGCGTACGTGGTTGTGTACTCGATTACGGAACGAAGTACGTTTCAAATAGCGGAGGATATATTGGCTTACTTATGGAAGGGAGACTACATGCGAACCAAAGCAGTGATCCTTGTTGGTAACAAAACTGACTTGGTTAGAGCAAGAGCCCTTTCTGTAGAAGGTAATACAATTTCTATTTTTTAATATGGTAGTATGATATGCTAAATTTACGTACGAGATTATGTACAGTATAGCACTGCCAGTAAATGAATGCCACTAGAAAAGCTGTTGTTTAACATGAGAATATATTAGCGCCATCGAAGTGCA
This sequence comes from Cryptops parisi, assembly GCA_034695005.1. NCBI lineage: Eukaryota > Metazoa > Arthropoda > Chilopoda > Scolopendromorpha > Cryptopidae > Cryptops > Cryptops parisi. The sequence continues at coordinate 19,637 of JAQIWH010002506.1, read as the reverse complement.
GTACCTCACTCTTTCGTTAGGTTAGGCACTATAACATCGACGACTGACACCATGGGAGCCATGTTTTTTTTTAGTTTTGTTCCGTTTCCGCTTGTTTCATAAAACCATGGCTAATAATATACTGACTTCACCACACCCACAAAAAATTGTCACATGATCCTATTAAATACATTATAATGCTTTTTAAACATACAGATTCACTGTATTCACATACATAATGCAAAAAGTGAAGCTAATATGAAGAGTATAAAAAACTCGAGTGGTGGAGCTATTATAGTATTAGCCATGATAGAACTTATTTCATCATCGTCACCTCAACATATTTTCCGACTTTCCTAAATCAAAAGCTTGAAGGCTATATTACCTAAGCTTCAAGGACATAAATAAATAAATAAATAATACCGACGAAAAGTCGAAAACCGATGCAAATTGAAGCTGAAGCATCACGTTAAATTTGTAATAAGAATGAATACAGCGATAAAAATAAAAATAAATACAAATATTATTGTACGTAAATACTGTACAATTTTACCTTAAAAAAATTTTAATAAGTAAATCACGTGATTTTATGACCGGTTTACCACGAATGAAATTAATTTTGTTTTTAAAGTGAACACGTTAGCTTTCCTGTACAACAGCGAATAGCTACAACTTTGTAGTGCTTTCCTGCCGTGCACAGCGCATAGCTACAGCTTTTGAAGGCTTTTCAGCATAACAACATACAATAACCACAAAACAGGCAAATGCTAATGCGATTCGAATTTAAATTTAAAAAAAAACACATTTACAACATAGAATTTTAGCTTTGATACAACGATTTAAACTGTGAACTTATCCAAAAATGTTTTCGTATTTAGAACTACAAGAAATGTTTTATTTTTATTAAATTGATAAATTTCAGCTGAAACATTGCACAAACATTATATATACAGTAATTTTGATGTTACTCCTCCCTTTGATAATGCCATCCGGTGCGGTCTACTCTCCCCCCCCCCAATGACGCCAACGACAAAAGTCGAGGAATGCGTGTAAAGTGACAAAAGAGTAGACTGTCGGAAGTCAAGGCATGTCTATGCCTGTACGCGACTGTTGCAGACACGTCATCTGTTGTCTACAAAATGTAGAGACTTTTAGCGCGCTCAGGGTGGCACGTGAACTGTAAGGATTTGTTCAAAAGTAGCATGTGATAAGCTGTTAACGCGTTCAGAGTGGCACGTGATACGTTGTTAGCGCGTTCAAATTGGCACGCGATAAGGTGTTAGAGCGTGCAAAGTGGCACGTGGAAAGCTGTTAGCGCGTTCAAATTTGCACGCGACAATGTGTTAGTTCGTTGAAAGCAGCACGTGAAAAAATATTAGCGTTGAATATAGCACGTGAAAAGATGTTAACGTTGAATATAGCACGTGGAAAAGATGTTGACGTTGAATGTAGCACGTGAGAAGCTAATACTTGACAAACACTGTAAAAATAAGTTTGTTAGCCTACACTACACCTTTAAAAGACGGACGTGTTTCAGAATGTAGTTACGCTTTAGTGTCTATTATCCGTTGTAGTGGAATAGTAATTGTTCGATTTACGAAAGACGTTTTGTTTCTTGAAACTCAGCTTGCCATTAGATAGCAGTAAGATAAAAGTAAACATCTGTGAGTGTATGCATATTTCCATCTAATTGGTTAAAGTACTGTAAACGCAAAACATGAGTTAACGTGTAAATTGCAATCCAGTGATAATTCCACTTGTTCAACCACAAGCCCCGCTGTGCCAAGTTTTCGACATCTGTGTTTGAGTTAACTATTTGCATAGTTAATTAACTGCACAAACATCGCTACGTGACCCAGCATAATGGCGTTAATTTTTCACCATTATGATAATGTTATACGGGAAAACGAATAGTATTGTATGAAAATAAGGCTAAATCTCTAAATATTACACACGACATAGTTACCACCAGTGATGTGTAAACTTCATTAAATGCAAAGAGATTTTGCGATGGTGAAAAGTTCGAGTTTGAACAAAACCTGGTTGTAAAGTGAAGATGTAATACAATATATTATTATGAAATAGAATATTTTGTGTAATTTTTTATTCTAAGCCTTAAGATTGTAATACGCTAATTTTCATTTTAAGAGTTAAGATCGGTTAACAATATACGCATTTTATACCACAAACGTTTGCGCTGTAATCGTTTTTTACACTGTAAACGTTTTACGCTGTAAAAGTGACGCCGTACGTTTTTCTGACATAAAAGTTTGCGCCTCCAATTTCTGAAAAATTTATAAAACTTTGCGACGTAAATCCTTAAAATTTTGCGACCTGAGTAATTTTACGCAGTAAAAATCTGCGTTGTGAACGCTTTTCTTTGTGAAAGTTTGCGCTATAAACAGCCAAAACAACATTAGATGTTATCAGTGCTTTACGCTCTAAAAATGACGCTGTACGTTTTATAAACATCAAATTTTGCCCTTCCACTAGTTTATAAACGTTTGCGCCTGTAAATGCTTAATCCATACAATTTTGCTACCTCTGCGTTTTACACTGTAAAAATTTCCGTTATATGTAAACGTTTGCCATAGTAAACGTTTGTTCCGTAAACGTTCTATGTCTTGAACATTTTACGTCACAAGTGTTTAACGCCATAAAATCGGGCGCTGTAAGAGTTTTAGGCCAAATAATATTACATTATAAATGTTTTACGCCGTAAAAGTGACGCTGTACGTTTTTCTGACATAAACTTTCACGTTCCCATTTTCTGCAAAATCTATAAAAGTTTGCAACGTAAATATTTTAAGCCTTAAAATTTTTGTGAACTTAAGCATTTTGCGCAGTAAAAATCTGCGTTGTAAACGTTTTTTCTTTTTAAAAGTTTGCGCTATAAACGATTTCCGCTAAAAAAAAAATATTACACGTTATTAGTGCTTTACGCTGTAAAAATGACGTTGTACGTTTTATAAACATCAAATTTTGCGCTTCCACTAGCTTATGAATGTTTGCGTCCGTAAATGTTTTAATCCACAAACTTTCGCTACCTAGATCGTTTACGCTATACAAATTTGCGTTATATATAAATATAATTTTGATCCGTAAACGTTTTACATCTTGAACACTTTATGTTATAAATGTGTTACGTCACAAAATCGACCGTTCTAACGTTTCACGCCATTAATGAGACGATCTAAACTTTTTACGCTATAAACGTTTTATGTTATATACGTTTTATGCTATGTACGTGTCACGTTTTACGACTTTAAATTTATTTACAGTATTTGTTTATTGCTGTTAAGTTTGCAAATTTTACGCTGTAAATACGTACGCTGTATATAATATACACTATACATACAATCCTCCTGCTCTGTGACTTAAAATTTTAAATCCACTGAAGTGCACAATAACAACATGAGTATAAACCCTTCATTATGTTATCTAAATAATTGCGTAATATCATTATTTATAACATAAATGTAAACAGTAATTAACTAGTTGGAATAAAATTATAACAATGATGTTCACGTGCTATAGCACTGGTTACCTATCAGTTTTTGTAGAACTTTCTACTGTACATGTTTTCTGCCATAAACTCGAATTCCATAAATGTTTGGAATCGCTTACAAACGAGTACATTACAAAATTATTATAAAACATTTTCTTTATATAGCCTACTGTCAAATACAGATATACTGTATACATAATACAAAAATCCAATTTTTAATTTCTGCATATTTCGATTTATGCGAATTAAAACTTTTGCAATCTGAGTAATTTCGATGTTCAATTTATGCGTGTTTTACTGTTTTGAGTAGTTCCATTTTTTTTTTATTTCTACATGTTTCGATTTATGCGAATTTCGATTGATGTGAAATTGAATTTATGCGATCGTTGAGTAATTAGATATTTGATTTATGCAAGTTTTGAGTAATTTTTTGTTTAATTTTGGAAATTTTCGATTTATTTATTTACATATATGCGATTTTTTTTCACATTGGACATAATGCGGTTTTGAATTATGCGGTTCTCGTTTTATGCGTTTTTTTTTGGTACATTGGACTATACAGTATATTCTAATAAACGACTGCAGATAGTAGTATACGTTCAAATTCCCAGCTCACTCACTCACAAACTCACGAAAAACGCTAATGTAAAGAGTACAAAAACCAAAATTCTAAAAATAAAACACCATTTTATTTTATATACTTATAAAAATCGTCATTTTCACTGTTTGTTGTTTTTTTCAATTGCAGAAGGCAAATCGTTAGCGACCTCTCACGATTGCAAATTCATCGAGACATCGTGTGGCATCAATTACAACGTGGACGAATTACTCGTTGGCATTTTGTCGCAAATCCGACTTAAACAACATCGTGGAAATGGCGAAGTTAAAGAAGACAAAAAGGGTAAAAAGACAGGCAAGTACAAAGGTGCGAGGACCATGAGCCTTAGGGCCAAAGGGCTCATCAATCGGCTGTGCAAAAGAGACAACAAATCCAAATCCTGTGAAAATTTACATGTCCTTTGAAACTTCCAAACACCAAAATAAAAAAATTTTTGTTTTTCTTTGCCAGAAACAAGTTAACCTGTAATAATAAAAAATACCTAACAATGTCAAACACTTAAATAATATAGTGAAATATAAAAATTATTATAACAATAGTAAGTCGTCCAAAGTGTTGACGAGACATACAAAAACAATGGCAGGTTTTGAAAACAAAACTCAAAAGGTCGTTAAGTTTATTTTTCTAATTGTAGGTTATGAAAAAGTACCCTTTGTACTAGAATTTTTCTAAACTGCGTTTCACGACCATTTTCAAACGAATCCTTTTTATACGATGCTTGAAATTTGTATAAATTAAGCAATTTGCAATACTCCTTACAAAGAGGCTAGCAAAACATCCCAACTATTTTACGAACAAAACGCGCCATCTAGTGTCGTATCCATAAAATAACATAGTGACATTTCAACCCGCTGGCAAACAAGGCCTGTCAATCTCTTAAGGTCGATTCCCACTATCGCGTTTTTTGACGCTGCGTTGAAAATCAAGGAGCACAGCGTTTGAGCCTGGGCAATTTTCACTGCAGCGTTTGGCGTCATGGTGACGTCAGACGTTGGGCTTATCACCGCCCAGTCTCGAAAAAATTCTCGAACTTCGTGAATGGATTGCAAAATAGTTGACTTTCCAGACGACTCGTGTTTGTATATCAACATAAAAGCGTCGCATGGAAACATGGGATAGCAGTAACTACGTCATGAACCTCGTGTCTACCTGATTGGTCGAGCGTCAGCTGACGCGGCGTTGAACTTGAGCTCTAGTCAACTCGAAGGAATGCTCTAAAAACGACGTCGACGTGACGTCACATTGGAAAGCTCGAGCCAAAACTCCGCGTTACCGCGATGGTGGGAATCGTGCTTGATAATAGCATAAAATTAATTACAACTAAAAAACGTACGGTAATTCCTGCCAATAAGTGTAAAAATTTACAATACAGTAAGCTATTCCTATTTTTTACGTAAAAATAAATAAAAATAAGTTGTTTTTTTTACTATTCCGTACATATCCGAAAAATTATTTTGGCTTCCAAAAAACTTTTTTTTTTTATAAAAACATATTCTAAATATAATGGAAGTTGAATAAAAATTCTATCAAAATAGAATTGAACAGGAATTTTATTTAAAGGTCTCCTGACAAATGCAACTTTGTGGTGTGGCAAGTGGAGCAATTCATGGACAACCGACATCAGCGTCTTGCCAACCAGTTTTCATTGGTTGAGGAACAAGCTGACGTCAAAGTGGTTGACCAATTGCTCAACTTGCCATACCAAATATTGCGTGTGATAAAAGGCCTAAAAAATAGTTGAGTTTTAGTTATTTTTTAAAGTTAAATTGTTAATAATTTAATTTTGATGTTAATTTCTACCAAGCAATAAGATTCAGAGAATTTTGTTTACAAACAGAATGCCAATAAATGATAACCAAATTCAATATAAAATGGACGAACTGGAACAATCATAACTTGTTTACAATAAAAGACAAAAAATTCGTGTTATTCGTGAAATTCTGAAGAAAATATCGATTTACATGATTTGGTTCTATGTAGTTTATGTTATATATTCCATATCACTTTATAAAAACGACGACGAGACAAACATTTTTCTGCTTTTATCTCAAACTGTATAGTAATGCTTAATTTTTATCTTTCCAGAATCTGGAAGAATAAAACAAAAATGTAGACATATTTTTTTGTGAAAAATAATAAAACTAAAACAAATATATATAAAATATATTATAATAATACATAAATGACAATAACTGAAAATAAAGTTGGTATTTTCATAGGTTGCATATATTATCTATACTTAAACAAAATCAACTATAACTGGATACTTTTTTTGTATAATCCTAATATTTTAATAGGAAATAATTAAAAACAATGTAGTTGACAATTTTTTTTTAAATGTTTAGTGCAACTACAATGATTGATGTATTAAATTTCTATGTTAAATCTATTATTCCTTTTGAAACCTATTCGAAGTTGAGAGATCTTGTAAAATGTATTCAACCATCATTTTCTCATTCGTTGAACAACAACAAATTTAACATTCAACTTCGCAGTTACATTCTCAAATACATGTTTCAGAGGTTTTCTAGCCTCATCATCACTTTTTGAAAAGAGACGATGTTAACATTTATTCATGAAATGTGCAAAAAAAAACAAGCTTAGAAAACTTGCAACTAGGCGGCGCTGAGATTAAGTGTACTAAAAAGACCAATGAAATTTCATCATTTTTACTGTTTAGCCTAAGCTCCTCCTTTATTTTTGCGATAAAACGTTTCTCATTGGTGATTCGTAATCCACGCAGCGGTTCCTGGTGTGAAAATGGGCAACTGTTTATAATTTTCTCTTAAGTTACGAGTCGCTCTCAACTTCGATATGTCATATATTTTAATGTAAAGCATTATTTTGATTTACAAACCTGTTTTTATTTTAAATGTCAAAAAAAAGTTTTTTAAATAAATTAATTTTTTTGATGTTTCGATATTTATAATTATCGACTGTATTGTACTACATACTTATTTTAAGAAAAAGAAACCAAGCTTGCTATATATACACAGGGTATCTGGTACAGAACATTTTTATGTTCGGGGAGTTTTATATTACAGACAATACCGATCAATTGTACCAAAGAATAAAAACGAATCTTTAAATTTGACTATTATTTATTTGTGTAAATGTGTGTGTGAGACAATGAAAAACTGTCAACATAAAAGTCGACATCTGAAACAGGTAAGACTTTAGCACAAAAACTGTCATACAGGAAAATAATTGAAGAGCCTGGTGTAAAAAGGGTGTCAGATCTGGAATTGCATTGTGTTGTCTATGGGCTACTTCACACTTTTTGCACTAATATCTTTGCACATATTGTTGTTTTGCTCAAAAATATGCGTCAGTAAGAAAAAATTGCACCTAACATAATCGAAATTGCTTCTATGTCATTTTTGACAAAAAATTGTCAAATTCAATTATCCTCTACAAACTTCATGTACAAAATATCGGATCATGTCAGCTATCATCCTGCAACTAGTTCGGTATTGTTAAAACTTGATGCGTAGTCAAAAAAATATATATAAAAAATATAATATATAAATCTTCTAAAATAAAATTCGGGTATAAAATCGTTTTGTGACCTGTGGTCGACGAATAGATCGATTCTCACACTGGCTTCGCGTTAACTCGTTTATCGCAGTTGTAACAAGCAAATCGTGCTTTAACATTACGCATTGGTATACAGTGGCAAGAAAGTAATTAACAAGGTTCAAATTAACTTATGTCCTATATAAAATATAAATTTATTTTTAAACATAAAATATAGAATCGTAATTTTTAAAGTCGATGTTTACGACTTTAAAGATGACGATTTTAAATTATTTTTTTTTGTTTTAGACAACCCCATTATTTTAGTCAACGAAGAATCTATATACAGGGTTGGGTATATTAATAGATTTAATGGTCGAAAAATGACATTTGCGGAAAATGGAAGAAGAGTTTTGGCAAAACTGTTCAGCGAAAAATCGACGATAATAAGATTAAAATGGAGAACAGCGAAAACATTTTACTGCTAATATAATATTCACAAGTCATTTCATTTTTATTTTGTATTTTGGAAAAAAAAAGAGGATAAATTTTCAAAATGAAAAGTGGGGTACATTTAACAACAACAAAAATGCAACACGTGTGAAACATTATATCTTTTTTTTTAAAAGTCATAATAATTCATTGATTTTCTAAAATAAATGGATTTCGAAAATAACAATAAAAACACAATAAAGTAAGAAATAATAAAAACTTTATAATTAACGGTTACTATGACGGTGCTCATCTCAAAATCCTATAAAATTGAAGAAAAAAAAGTGCGGTAAAGAATAAAAATAAAATCGATCATGGAAGCGAATTTTGTCACAAATCCGCTTAGTTGCTTAGCAAAGAAGAGTTCCTTTGAATGTTTGTTTGCGAATATAAACTTGTCACATAGCATTCTATTCTTACACGATTCTAGTATAGAGATTTAAATAATGTTATGGAAAAAATAAAATTGTATTAAAAAATTCATATAAATAGCATTTAGTTTAGGTCTGTCTGTTTGTGCACCCATAAACTGAATTTAACAAAATTTGATAGCTACTTTAGAATGGCTATGGGAACATTATAGGTTACAGTTTATGCTGAATTTATTATTAGAAATTTTTGAAAAATACGATTTTTGTCAAATGCTACTTATGTACACTTTTTGTGATTCACGAGGTTCATATTCGTATAATAAAGTACACAATTAATTATATTGTATATATATAGTGACCTACTAGCTGAATAGCCAGTGCTTGGCACGTGAAACCGTCCCCCTTCCTATTTATAAACTTACTAGTAAATAGCCAGTCAAAAATGATGGGAAAGTTTCTTGTGTGCATTGTTTTATCTCATGTTGCTTCGCAACATCGATTACGTGTGTCAATAATGAATCCTACAACAACAACATGAAAACCACTTTAAATGACTCACTTTCTTTGCAAGGTTGCCTTGGGGCGGGGGTTCCAAAAGATATTATTTGAGTGTCATGTGATGCCTTGTCATATGATGATGCACATTTTTAGCCAATGATAAGCCAGAAACATACCGATGATAAGATTCTTATCGTTTTATTATTTAGGATTTATATATTTAGTTATTTTATTCCCCATTTATAAATGTATTTATATATTTATTTATTTTATTTATATTTTATGACATACTATAAAATATAAATAATATGAAAAAGCAAATAAAAAGCATTTTAAAAGCAAATAAAATGTCTAATATGGTAGGCAGTGCCACCAACAGTGCAAATCTGAACCAAGTTATTGTGGAGAGTAACATGTACAAGTATATACCCGTGTTATGTTGAACTTTGTGATTCAGGAGGTTCATAATAACAACGTGAGTGTAAATGAAAAGCTTTCCAGAGAGATATTTACATCAATCAGGGTAGTATTAGGAAAGAAAAACCTATTTTCTCGTGCTATAGCATTGGTTATATTAGAAAAAACTCGCGAATCTAAAAAGCCAATGCGTTGTGAATGTGAATGTACAATTGATAGAGAATATGCAAAGTAGTGGAATATGTGAAGGTTTTCTCTGGGTTCACAGTATACAGTACTCAATGTTTCAATTAAAGTAAAAACAAAATAAAAATTCCTTCTCCCAAAAAAATTTGTTTGCGATTCCAAACAGTAAAAAATACCAGTGTCAATTACAAATCTAATTGGCAGCGAACTACTGAGAAAATCAATTAATTTTTCAAAAAAAAAACAAAAACAATGCATCTAATTATCGAAATTTTCATTTATTTCTTTCATATTTTTTGTTTGGTACTCGAGGAAATTGTAAACCAATTGTAGTCCATACAAAAAGCTTTCGAACTGGTATGAATTTATTGTAACGTTGTTTATACTGTATATGTATAGTAACGATCGCATTGCATTACAAGCAAAAGCGCGTTTATACGATGATAGTTTTGGCAATGGTGCTGTCATAATAGCGACGAATATTTTTGTGAAATTAAACTTTATATACAGTAATGTCCAAAATATTATTGGAAAATGTTTCAAGTGTAGAAAACATTCAAAATTATTAAAGTTGACATTAGACATCATTTATACGAAGATAGTTGTTGCTGTCATGACAGCAACTATCACCAAAACTATAATCGTGTAAACGCGCCTTTAGACATGGTTAACTTTTTTACCCGCTGATTATCTTTCTTCTATCGTAGATCGCATCATGGGGCCAAAAAATAGATTTCGAAATTTTTTTTCGAACACCCTGTATTTTAACGACATTGACCAATTTCATAGGGTACGGAGGTATGGAGCCCTCGTTGCGCGAGTTACACTCGCAGTTGACCTTCTATATAAATATCGCATCTTGTTTTAATAGGTTTGAGCATAGTTAATATAACCTGAAATAAATTAATTAACTCTTAACAAGCATTAAAACTTGTATTATAGCACAAAGTTAGCATTACTACTGTTACACGGATTACAACACAAGATTAAAACTGAATACTAATATTCCTTTTACAACTTTCATTGCATCGCACAGTTTTAACGTTAAAAATGTTAAACATTTCCCATTGTAAATATGTGCGCAAAACAGTATTACTGTACTATGTAATACAATTGTTCGTCACATTAGAATCACTAGAATCGAATAATTGCAATTGTTGCATAACAGAGATAGCAAGCAAGCAACTGAATACTCGTATGTTTGCAATAATCGATTGCATGTTAAGCAATCAGGTGAATTTAATCCACCATCAGTTGAGCTATGAAATTTTGTCAGAAATTTTATTAATAGTTAACAAAACTATTATGTATTATAAAAAATGAAATAATTTTCAGAGTGCTAAAAGCTTTTGAACTGTAACGTGTGTCCACCATCTTTCTTTGATCAATACAAACAACAAGCAAGAGACTGAAGCGGGCAAAATAAACAAATCAAATTCCTCTACTTTTGCTGACAGGTAGCACTTCAAACATAATCAAAGATCGACGTTTCGCCCTTTTTCAACATTCTTTTTAAAGACACAAATACGACGAGAAAAAATCAACAAAAAGAAGAAGAAAATGAAATGACCAAAAAACATTGAAAACTAATAAACTAAATAACCTCACCTACCCTCATTTACACAACTAAAATCCACCAATCACACATTATCACGTGCATACTTGCGAATGTGTTTTTCAAAAATTACCTATAAAAATATTTCACTAACTCCCCCCCCCCCTTTCATCACTTCCCATTTCCTTCGAGATTTTCTCCACAATAATTCAATTCTTTTGAAGTAGTTTACAATTTTCCCACCTATAGGTTTCGACTAGATGAGTGTTGGGAAGCTCTGGCACCCATACAAATAATGTCGTGGGTGTTCCACACCGACGGAGCAAGAGTTAATCCAAGTGAAAAACTTTACAAATATTCTATTTGCAAAAACGTTCCGCGTCGCAATTGAAAATTTATCAAATAATTTACCAAACAGTTGGAACATTCATAAGGTTTTTTCAATTTTTTGATAAACTTTAATTGTGTTGTCCGACCAAAGTATTTTGGCAAGTGGAATATTCATAAGGTTTTTCACCCGTGTAAAAAGAAAAAAAACACTTGAAAAAGCATCAAAGAAATCACATAGGTGAATAACCTTACGAATGTTCCACTTACAAAATAATCTTCAGTATCCCAGGTAACTTAAAAGTTCATGAAACATTTCAAACAGGTTAACCTTATAAATATTCCGGTTGAAAGCAGTGCTTCATTAGTGTATGAGGTGTGTGACTTAGATTAACATCAAAAGATTTACACGGGTAAAAAACTTAAAAATTAAATGTCATCAAAGGATTCACACAAGTGAAAAACCTTACAAATGTTCCATTTGTAAACAAATATTTGGTTCCACATCGCAATTTAAAGTTCTCACAAAACTGTTGGGACATTCGTGTTGTCAGTTTTTTTACTAGTGTGAATACCTCGGTGAACTTTCAATTCAGAAAAGGCTTTTTTGCAAGTGGAACATGTGTAAGATTTTTTACCCGTGTGAAACAACCTTAGCATTTGAAAAGGCGTCACACAGGTGAAAACCTTACGTATTTCCCACTTGCAAAAATTTCTTCAATAAAGCAGGAAACTTGAAAGTTCATGAAAGACTTCACACAGGTGAAAAACTTTACAAATCTTTTGTTTTCAAAAACTGCTTTATTGATGTATCTGATTAAAATAGCATCAAAGGTTTCACACGGATGGAAAACCTTATGAAGATTTCACTTGCAAAAATAACTTAAGTTGAGTAGAAAACTTACATATTTATTAAAAAAGTTCACGCGTGATAAACCTTACAAATGATCATCAAGAATTCTCACAGTATTGGGTAATAAATCATACGAATATTCCACTTGCAAGATGTTTCGTTTCGCATTACAATTGAAAGTTAATCTATGTATTTAATGTGTCACACTTAAAAATAGAATCAAAGAATTCACACGGGTGGAAAACCTTACAGTGATCTACTTGCAACAAGAACTTCAGTCGATTAGGGCACTTACATAATCATAAAAAATTTCACACGTGTAAAAGTCATCAAGTGAAAAATAATTCAGAATTCCGACAGGTTAAAAATCTTACGAATGTTCCACTTGCAAAAAAATGTTTCGTTCTGAATCACAATTGGAAGTTCATCAAACAGTCGAGACATTCTTATCATCAGGTTTTTCACTTGTGTGAATCCTTTTCAATTCTAATGTCGCAACAAAAAATTTTTTGCAAGTGAGACATTCCATAAGATTTGTCACCGTTTAAAAAACCTTAACATTCGGAAAGTCATCAAAGAATTCACACAGGTGAAAAACCTTAAAATGCTGAAAAGTCTTATCGCAGCTAACTTGAAAGTTCATAAAATAATTCACACAGGTAAAAAAAACCCACAAATGTCCCATTCGCAACAAATAGTTTGTTAATGCATCTGACTTTAAAAAAGCATCAAAGAGATCACACGGGTGAAAAACCCTAAATTGTTGATGTGTCATTATATCCTACACGGTTGTCTTCGCGTTACTGGGCCACAAAATAAATAGAATAACGCATTTTTCTAGCAAAAAATTGACATTATGTGCAATTGAAGGCTTGCTCGGAATAACGTTGCATGTAACAATTCATCGTTTTGAGTAAATGGCAAAAGAAGTCTTCAGCAACGCATTAATTGTCACCTATTAGGTGCCCAATTTTGAAGTAATATATGTATGTTTTTAGGTGGTATCACGTCAATACGTCTAAAAACTTTACATCCAAAGACAATACATCCAAAACCATTACATCCAAAACATTCACATCCAATGGTCAAAACGTCCAAATTAAAAACGTCCAAAGATACGTCCATAATAAATAAAACCTAACCTAACCTAATCTAAACTGTGCTGTTTTGAATATTGAGCATTTTAGACGTTTTTATTTTGGATGTTTTGACCATTGGATGTGAATGGTTTGGATGTAATGGTTTTGGATGTATTATCTTTAGATGTAAAGTTTTTGGACGTATTGACGTGATACCGTGGAACCCGATTAGTTATACTTTGAGTAGTGATCACGATTAGATGTATTTTGAGCGTGACCTGATCACAAAGGGTAATAACATGGTGAAAAAAGACTCTGCCAGACCTCGTGATCGAACTACTTCGTGATTGGCTAGCTCCGAAGCAACTAGTTAAATTTTGTGGCTTGTCCACAACATCAGCAACTCTTTGCAACTTGAAGTTGGTGCCTAGAAAACCACAAATGACGTCACCAATGGCGAGTTGCTATGAGCAAGAATACTTCTATACCTAGAACCTTATAGAAATAACCATGTTATGAGTTGCTTATGCAAAGTCGCAGTAGAATCGTGGTCAAGTCGATCGTGTTATAGCCGCATACGTTGCAAAAAAATTAAGACTCGGAAAAAGAAATGCAAGTTTTTAAAGCTTGGTATAACAATGATTTAAACTCTGAAATTCAACATGTCAATATTGTACATTTAAAATTAATGCAAAAATTATTTATTTTTATTTTGTCCAAAAAAAATGTCATACACTCAAACTATAAGTGGTGACCATAAGCAATTACATGCTTCCAATTTTTTTAAATTAAAAAAAATTCCAATTAAGAACTTTTTACATTAAAAAGTTACAAATTTTAAATATAATAACTGTCACATTGTTATTATTTTTTTGTCAAACTTTTTGTTGCAGTCATAAGATTTTCCAGTGCAGTGGTCAACTCTTGCTTGCGAAGCTGTTCTGCTTCAAGTTTAGCATTTCGAAATTTTTCTCGACCCGACATTGCTGACTTGCGTTGTTGCTCAGCAGATAACTGATTTAATATCAACTCTTGCATCTTGTTATCTTGTATACTCTATTTTGTATCTACATACAATATATTAAAAAAACTGTACTCACCAAAACATGCTCGATAGTATCGTATAACAGCAGCTTTTCGTAAATCTGCTCTTGAAGATAAATTTCACTCTCAATCTTGCTGATCGTTTTCTTTTTGGGAATCAGCGCATGATCAATTCTAAAACCATAATGATAATCATAGTTACTTAATTTTAAAACTAGAATTATTAGTAATAATTTAAACAACATTGAAAATAACGATAATCCTACTTTTGTTTGATCTGTAATGGACGTAATGGCATCATAGTGGGAACAGGTTCCAATACAACAAAGTCTGGTTCGTAAAATTTGTCCACATACTTCGGTTCCGTTGTCGTCGTTGGAGATTTAATCTTGTGTTTCTGTTCAAACGAATAGATAATTTATTTTATGTTTTATTTTTTCGTTAAAACAGTTCCTAGGAACCGAAATAGAAATGAACACAAAGAAACAAAACAATACAATAATAATTGCAACATATTTTGACAGCATTATTTATGTTTTAAGACCACATGAGGTGTTTTTGAGTTTCCTATCAAAATGTGAAAAGAGATTATCTCTTTAGCGAAGAGTGAGGGAGAAAAGCGCAGGTTCGGATAGTAGGCATTCCAGGACTTGGAAGAGCTGAACTAATATTGATTCAAAGTCTTAGGAGGTAAACTTTCAGTTATTTGTATCTTGAAGGCATTAATTGATCTGATATTGCGTTTGTTTAAAAAAGTTGCCTATGTAATGTAATAGATGTATGGAGTCATTGAGAATTCAGAAATTTCCCTAAGTCCTAAGTTGGTGATAAGTAATAAATTGAGGTACTGTCAACAACCCTCTGTGTTTTAGTCGTTTAACTTATTTTACATATTTAAAATATGTAAATTAGTTTAGGTAAAATACGCCATACTTAATGTTTTTACCTTAATAAACGCAGATCTGAGTTCAGATGCCTTTTTGAACCTATCAGATGTTGGATCCTGCCAAGTGAGTTTGAGTTTTCGGACCATTTCGTTTCGTGAAACATCTCTTTGTATGGACAGTTTTTCCTATTACATAGAAATTAATTTTTAAAAAAATACAAATAATGATTTTAAACATGCAGTTTCCTATATTTGATTATCAAAAAATACTTCGATACTGTTGGTGTAACAAACATTGCTTTAGCAGAAAACTTGCCAAAAATGTTGAATGCGTTACGATTATTAAAGTCCAGGAAGGAAGAATTTCCTTTGGTGATAGAACTACCGAACTTGTACTCGTCTGGTCTTTTTCTTTCTTTGTTTTCAAATGTTGGCCTGAAAGAGCTGGAATTTCTACTGGTGATAGATTGCCTTTTTCTTCTACTTCATATACTAAGAAATACATTCTCATAAAAAAATGGAATTTTTTATGTTTTTATTTTCCACCCATTTAAGAGAATAAGACACACCTTTCTTTTTTAACCTTGCTTTTTCTTCCAATTCATGAACCAACGGCGCAATATTTGGCTCGATTTTCCAATCATTGTTTTTGACCATCAATTTCAACAGATACTTGAAACAACAACAAAATAAGAGTGTATATAGTATCTTAAATTCTACTTAAGTAAAGTGATTACTCGTATAACAACGGAAATCCAACACTAATACAAAATGGCCAATAAAGTGCAGGTCGTTGCACAAATTGGTCGTTACACGATGACATCAAGCATGGTAATTCATTTCATAACATTGGGATAAAAAGTTCGGTACCTTCTTAGTGTGAGCAACTTTTTCATCAGATTCAGAATTGTAAGCAAGATGTAAACACGGAACTGTGATGCTTGTTGAACCAGTAATGTGAATGATGGGTATACCTTCTTCGTATATATCCAACTTTAAAGGCACATCAGGTGATGAAACGAACCAGTTTAATGTCACATAACACTCCTCCACTGATTGCATGATCAACCTACAATGCAGAAGATGACAGACGTGAAGACATAAAAATATATAATTTCACATAGGAGTTTATCAAACCTTATATTAATAAACATTATAATAAGTTAATGTACCCTTCTACAACTCCATCTTTATTTGGAATATAATTATCCGACATTTCTTTTTTCGCTAAAATTCCATGCACGTTTTCTTTCGGCATTGGTAAAAAAACAGCAATAGGCTCACTGATCAACAACAGTCGCCATGTCATGGGCGTCATCGGCTTCAAATTTTCACAGTTTCCAATAACCAGCACAGTGTAACCAAGCTATAGGTGAATGATAAAAATTCAATTAATGATTATTCAAAATATTACAATTTTGTAACAACTAAAAGCACACCTTGTTTTTCTTATATCTATGATAGACTGGTCTACCAAACGTTTGAGGAGTGTCTACGAGTGTATCGTTGTCAATGATTCTTACGATAACATTTGGTATATCGGATGTGAATATGGGAAGTAATGCAATGGGAATATCCAACACATGAAACACGTCTCTAACATTAAAAAAAAAGTGAAATTAACACTTCAATTTTAATTTTTTTTATATAAATTTAATGCATGTATTAATGTTTACCTGTAAACAACAAACCACTGACTCCAACGTGGAAAACTAACAGTTCCTGAATACTCATAGGTGGAAATCCTATTAAGTTCGTCTTTGCAAAAAGAAAACATGGCGCACCCATTTGGATTGTGATTTATGTAAGTCCTAAAAAGTAGAAAATGCACTGCAAATTCTGTAACATCAACATGATTACAGGGTGCCCATCATAAACTTCCAATGTTGTCAGTTCAGTTGAACGGGAAATTGAGTTTTATGGTGGACACCATATATGAAGTGAAACACTTAAGTTAACTACACAGTAGTACTCTGCACTGGGCAGCAATTAATATACAGGAGGCTGTAGGCTTATACTTGACCTCAGTAAAAATTTTCGGTTTTCTTCAGAATCCTTTTGCAAAACAGATGCCAGTTTTGAGAGCTGCACATCAGCTTGAAATGATTTAGGATTTTTCCGACATTTAATCATGTTCTTCACAATAAATCTTCTAGCAATGCTTTGAATTATAATAATTGTTGAACTAATTTTAGAAGACAAAAAAAAATTTATAAGTTTAATGAAATGAAATTTTGAAATGATTAACCACTGTGAAATTACTCACTGGTTGTCAAATTCTTCTTCGTAATCTCCATTTTCTATCATAAAAAAATCACTAAAAATCAATACACAAATCATCTGAACCCAAACTATCGTACTTACCTATTAAACACAAGCCACGGTCATGGAATTGTATTTGACAAACGAAACTACTGTCTATGGGCATAAATACCAAGTTAGGTCAGTTAAAAATACAACAATCAATAGTTTATCATTAATCATAAAAAAATAACAATTTTTTGTTTGTATTATCTAACCTGAACTTCATCCTATACCATAGACATGTAGCACGCTCATACAGGTGGCTAGTGTTTAATAGAAAAAGTCCCAAACTGCTTATACCTCACCTGTAATTTTTCCTAAATTTTCATCATCTTCCGTTTTCTTCTTTTTCGGACTGTTTTTTAAATCAACAGCTGAAAAAAAAATACATTTATCAACTCAAATTAACACAGTGTTCAATTTATTATAGTTAACAACCGGAAAAATTATACGTACTAGGTTTGCGCCAGAAAATCGGAATGAATGATTCAAACAAGAATGCACGCAGTGCTAACAAAAACTCCGAATCCAATGACATTTTTTCCTGTATTGTTTCCAACAACTTGAAAAATGCCAATTTAAATGCCTAAGAGAGAGATGTAAGGTTTAGTACCCGTGGTACTAAAACCGTTGATTAATACCACGATTAAGCAACTTAAACGCTTTAGGTAACAACTTGAATGTTTATTAAGTAATTGCTGGTGCTTTTTTATAAAATAAATAAATAAATAAATAAAGTATGTAAATTTAAGTATTAGAATTTAAAATATAATTAAATTGTTCCGGGCAATATAATGATAAGCCGCAGTTTTCCTACATTTTTACAACAAACTGTCCTTCAGTGTGCTGTTTCTAGCTTGTCACTTTACCACTTCCTGGATTTTCCATTACATGCCACTGCATAGAGAATCAGTATGGTGTTCTGTCTATGGAGTTCACCAGAAAAAGATATTTCTGAACAATTTCTAAAATGTTGTTTACCATTATATTGCCCAAAGCTCTTCAATTCATTTAAATTTAGAAAACATTTAAAACTTGTACAAGATAACCCATAATAATTACTGTTAAGCATGGACGAAGTTTGTATTCTCCATTGGCTGTCAGTTTATTATGTAATGCCTTTTCTGCAATGTTGAAATCAATGCTATGACCAAATGTTTTTAACGATTTGAGCAAGAGTTCGAATAGTTTTTTTGCTTCTTCGTCAAACCTATAAAATAAACTACAATATTTGGGCAGGCGTAATCAACATGCAGATTCATTTGACAATCCGCTTAAAGCTGCTGGTTTAAATTGAAATCTCAAATGCATAACTTAAAACAAATTACTTGCCTTGGAGATTCTACGGCTAAAAGAGGAAACAGTAAGTTTTCATCACCAACAAAAAAACTTTTCTCACAGCAGAAATAGAGCATGCCAAGTAATGGAGTGATAAAACATATTTTCAACACATGGCGACTAAGAGAAAATATTCAAGTTAATAGATTATAATAAGTGATTTCAAGCTCACATATTCACATATTTATATAAAATCACATATTCAATATTCTATAATTGTATGGGGTTCTTTGCACCGGTATATGATAAATATATTAGTCAATTCAAAAACTTTTTTATTTATATATTGTATAATGTTTATCCGGTTGATCAATTAGAAAATTTTAAGACGCAATTTTTATTTGTGAATGACTTGTATATAATATTAATAACTAATTATGCATATTTACAAAAATCTAGTGGAAATTATAATAATAAACTATTTATATCTAACCAAAGAATTAATGTAGGATTGTTACATTTACCGAAAGTCGATACCACTATTGCAAAGAACATATTTTGAAGAGTGGAATAAGTTATCACCTGAATGAAGAATCAGTAACACAATTGGCTTGTTCAGATATAATGTGTTGAAAACGTTGCTATATTCAGAGCTGGGCACAAGTCAGTTAATCAGTTAACAGTTAATTAACTCAGTTAAAAAAGTCGGTAACTTTTTAACTTTT
>JAQIWH010002505.1:0-24158 GCA_034695005.1 Cryptops parisi | reverse complement strand
AAGTTTTATTTTGAGAAATGACTGAGTTTTTTTTTTTTTTAAAGAAGTTTAAATGGACAAAACGGTATATCACAGTGATTAATTTTTCTTTTAAAATGGCTTTCTAATTGTGTTTTGATTTTTATTTTTAAAATTTTAAATGAGATATTGCATATATAAATTTCATAGAATCTTTTTTTTTAATGGATGGTATACACGATAAAACATCAAATTTAAATCGGATTTCGTTCGACGCAGAAAAGTTATATAGGCCTACTTGTGAAATAAAATATACTATACTGGTCAAATGAAATCCGGTTAAAATTTAAACGTATGTATTAACACAATAAATGTTCTAATTTGAACCGGATTTTCTTTGAGTAGTAGCTAGCTTTTCTACGTCAAACTAAATTTTGGTTATACAATCAATCGTTAAAATAAACAAATTATGTAATTTAGAAACTAGTACTTAGTACCATATTATTTAAGTTTTCATGTAGTACTATGCAAGATAGATTATATCTAATATAATACAGCACAAGATAGTTTTCATCTAGACCTAGAGTATAACACAACAAACGGTGAAGGAAACAAGTCTTTTCTTGGAAAGAGTCTTTTTAGGTATGTCATTCACGTAGGATAAGAGCAGATTGAAAGCCACAAAACCATGGCTATATAACATTTTTAGTTGCCCATAAGCTTTTTGGATATCTTTGCATTTCCACGCACTTTGTCGTTGCTAGTGGACGAAAGACCAGTGAAACTAAAGTTGATTCTTTATTCCACTCGAGATCCTCGGTGGCTTTTGCTTCAGTTCTCTCCCCCTCTTTTTTTTATTTTATTTTATTTTATGTCTCAACAATGCCATAAAGGAAAAGTCAAGAATTTATTTATTCTTGACCAAAAGTTGTTTGGAAGTTTCGAAAAAAAAAATATAAAGCCAAATTCTTTTCACATTTAACAAAAAACAAAACAACATACAAGAGGCGTGAATATGAAAACGAATAGGGAAATGATGCAAAACTGTAGTAAGTCTTAAGTTGAAAGAGGTTTTTGGGCGGCGACCATTGTCGTAAGTCAGAAGCTTTTATGTATGTATACATCTAGGGGGTTTCGTATTTTCGGTAGGGATGTTATAAAGGCAAAGTTAAAGGAGGGGGTAGGAATGGGGTGTGGTGGGATTGTTTTGGAAGCAAAAGCTTGAATGCAATTTTCCCAGTCGCTAGGCGATTTTCAAATTAGGCTCGAGGCGACGAGTGAATTGAAAATCAGATTTGTCAGCGCGAGAATGGTCATGCCCTCCTCTTTGTGAGTTTGCACAAGCGATAACTGAAACTGGTCGACATATTGGCCTACCACAGATAGGATTTTCACCAAGAAAGAGATTGTACCCACTTTACCATGTTTTTTTCTTCTTCTGGTATTCCCTTCTTTTGGGGATGGTGTTTTAGGGGAAGAAAGACGGATTTTCAATGGTCCAACGTTTCGTTTCCAATGCAGATTGATGAAAGCAGGAGGGTTTTTGTTTTCCACTTGATCTCTTATGGTTAGATACGGGGTTTTGCAACGAGAGCACGAGATAGATAAAGCAAGAATACTCGCTGTGCTATAGTAGCCAATCGATTGTTTTGCGGTCGCACTTTGAAGACGATCGAAAGTTCGGGTGGAAACACAATTTCTGTTGTTTCATTTTATATTTCCAAGAAAAGTGGTGTGTTTATTTATTTTCTATTTTTTTTTTTTTATTTACGAAATTGCCTTGTTTGGGAAACGATAGATGGAATTAACTTTATCGAGTTGATAAAAGTCAAAACTTGTTTCAGCAATTGCGTTAAATTTAAAAATCGATAGAATCGATCTTTTTTTAATCCGACCTCGTTGTAGCAAATATTTCTATTTTCGGATGAGTTAAGTAAACTGCTGCCAGGCTGGTTTTGTGAAAATTGAGGACGACGACGAGATAGGGAATGTCAGTCAGTCTTGTTGAGGAGTTTCATCGATTTACAACCGGGGATGGAGAAACAAGCTGCTGCTTCGATCCCTTCATCACGTGCTAACTCTCGTTAACTGTCCATTAAGAAGTGCTTTATTGCCTTCGTGGTTGACAATCATCTTAAACTCAAGTCGACCTCCATTTTCGCCAGTCTTGGCTTCGAGTCTTGCGATCTTCCTCGTTTTCAAAGTGAGGTATAACTTATAGACTATTTTTAACTAATGCATAATAAATGCATGATATAGCATCTCGGTGATCTTATGAGATCATCACGATCTATTATTGTACTTAGGTTTAATTTATAACCTGCCAAATATAGGTTGCTTGATAGCAGGTCTTCAAAACAACCACCATTGATTGATGGAGAATATCAATGCTGCGTTTAAACGCTACATTTCTGTTTACATTGTAATTTGTATCAAGTTAATGATCCAAATTAACTTCTTTTTTTTTGTGTGTTTTTTTTTATTTGAAATCAGTTATCTCTAATTGCACCCAACATGATCCACTGAAAAACAAATGAATTCAAGTAATTGGTTGTAAAAAAGTTTATAGAAATAACACTATTGTTTTAGATTAGAGTTAAGAATGTTGGTAATTTAGATGTGGCTTTAATCGAAGAATTGTGTTTGAAACAATATGTACACTGAAAGATCTGCGTCAGACAAGAACAAGAAACATGCTTGGCTTACATCGATGTCCTGTGACACTAAAACTCCAGTATTGACATTTGAAATTGTATTAATGTCTCTTCGGGACGTAGGAATAAAATAAATAAAATAAAATAAAATAAAATAAATAGCTTAGTGAATCATTTACTTAATTAAATTAGTTAAACAATATTTTTCTTTTTTTGTTTACATGAACACGTTACTTAAAACAGCACACGCATCGTTTGAAAATTTCATACTTATATTTATTTATTTATTTATTTTTCACAATATCTTAATTAAAGAAAAATTATCAATCAAATTCAATCGAAGGGCTTCGGGCAAAATAGTTATAAGCCAAAATTTTTGAAATTGTTCAGGAGAGCCGTTTTTCTGGTGAGATGTTCATCGAGTACCATATTGAGCAACAAGGAGATTTTCTATATTATGTTGTAATTTTCTGGAAAATCTAAGAAGAGGAAGAGTAACAGACTAAAAACGGTACTGAGGGACAGTTTGATGTCATTTTTTTGAAAAATTGTTTGGCTTATCAATATATTGCCCGGAGCCCTTCAATTCTATTAGAGTATATAGCAACGTTGTTTCCATCCGAAACAGCAACAACTACAACAACAACAACCACGAGACGATAAAAACCATAAAATTTATCACCAATAAATTCAATTCTATCGGTATATTCAGTAGAGTCGTTTCCAAACAGCAAACTACAACATCAACGACAACGGCAAAAAACCAAAGTAACGCCAAACCACCTAATAAACCATCGTAAGACACTAAGAGAGCTATCCATCAGCTTCCAAGCCAAACTACTAAGCGACGACAGTCGCCGCCAACAGCGGCCCATTGCTATAATCGAAGGGAGAGAAAAGTTTTATTACCGAGGTAGGCCTACCTGAATTAAGGTAGAAGGCGACCGTTTGGCATACCGTGCTTGCAACGGCCGTAATTAACGCCCACGTGCTACCGGTGATGTCTGGTGGTCCAGTTTGCGCACAGCCCCCAACCTTTTGCGGAGGGCCCTTTGACAAAGGACGCCTGTGGTTAAGTTAAGTGCATTTTGCCATCGGAAAGCGAGGCTGCTATGTGCCGAGCACGCTATCGCATAGCTCGAGGTCACCGAGCCATGGCTTTTCTCGTAAAGCAAACGTTATTAGGTTAGGTATTTGACAAACAAACGACCGACTGACCACTGTCGATGGATGTTCCACATTCTTCAGGTTGGATGTACCGTAGTTGGCGAGTGTTGTTGTTCCGAGTACCGAAAATGTGTGGGGGCAGGCAAGAAGTTTTATCGGGTTCCTATGCGTTTTCACTCTTGTCGTTGGTTAGCTCATTCCACTGTGGATAATCTTTTATACACCTGTCGTTTGTTGTTGTTGCTGTAATGATTCTTTCTAAATTTGTGATTTTTGGTCGGAAAGTTTTTGTTTGTTTTTTTTTGCTAGAGAAAAAAAGTCACTAAAAGTTAAGTATGAAACCCAACTTTATGGACCTAAAAATATTTTCATTACAATACTAGCTTAAAAACTCGTGTAACGAACGGTTAATCTTTGTCAGTTCGCAAGTATTGTTTATCTAGTGTTGTTGTGCTGGAAAGCCTTAAAAAGCTGTAGCAATGTGTTGTGATGGAAAGTTTCACAGTGTTGTTCCAAGCGCTGTGTTATGCTGGTAAGCCAAACACTCATTAACTTTTTAGTAATTGAACGGCCTGGTGTAAAAAGGTGTTAAATAACATTTTTTTTTTGTCAAAAACAACCTAGAAGAATTTTTGAATGTGTTCGGTGCAATTTTATTTTTCTGACGCATCATTTTGAGCAAAACAGTAATATGTGCAAAGATATTAGTGCAACAAGCTTATAGACACCAAGGCAAGTTTAGATTTCTAAACGCGATTTTCTCGAAATTGTACTTAAAACATTTTTTACATCATGTCTTTCATTTATTATCAATATACGGTATATATACTACGGATGAAGGATGGAATCAATTAACTTAGTTAAATTTGAAATTTCTATTTATAAATACTTAACATAGCTTATACGTTCACATAAGCTTACAATAGGTATATAATCGAACTAGAATTTTATTTCGTTTTGGCTTAGGCAACAAACTAATGTTTAATTCACAGGTGTGTTGGGGGATATTTAGTTAGGAAAGGCATGCTTTCTCACCTGTTGCTTCATTATCGATTTTTTGCGTTGACTCTAGTGCATTGCTAGACTAGCACCATTTCGCAGAATGAGACTAAAAAAAAAATTGCTTTTTTTCCCAGTCATCAACTGCGACTTCTCGATATTTCTGTTTCAGTATACAAATCTATCAAAAGTTAGATATTTATGAAGTACAGTATTTTTGGAATTTTTCTTAGCCGTGTATATAAATATACAGATACGATCCTCACACTATCGACATTCAACTTTGTTCTCGAAACAAAGAACATTATCGATTTCCATTTAAATATGAAATCCCTTATCCCTACCATAGGGAGGGGAAAAGAACGGGATGGAACTATCTCTTTCGATATCTTTATTTTTTTTCCTTTTCTCCCTAGTCCTCTTTCAATGTTTCAAAACGTATCCTTTCCAATAGGAGTTTTCTCTCTCTCTCTCTTTCGTTGGTCTTATGTCTTTTGTCTCCATCCTGTCGATTGGTTGTTTGCTTTATGATTGTCAAAAAAATATACGATTGAATTTCGATGAGATTTCGTCTTCTTTTCAGCTCCAATGACTTCTTCAGGATTGTTCGTTTTTTTTTTTGCTCCGATACCTCGAAATTGCGATAGGCCTAACTTTTTTCATATAAATATTTTATGAACGTTAGGGTATTTTACCGCTAATAAATGTAAAGTTAAAAAAAAATTATAAACCTATATATTTACAATAAGAATTATTTTTTATTCGAATTTTTGATGAATTTTTTCCCGATGTTCCTCTTTATAAGCTTAATCTACACAAATTTGACATTTAGGGGAGACGATAAAAATTTAATCATTTTAAATTTTCGAAACTAATTAAACTCTGTATGTTTAAGAGAAACAATATAATATTTAATAGTTAAGAAAACTTGTTAATTATACAGTGTAAAATCGACCTCTAAATGGATTCTTATTACGAGAATAGCTAAAAAATCGAAAAATACGCAATTGTATTTATCTCTTAGACCATACACATTGTTTAAAATAAAAAACGGAAAGTTTTTTTTAAATAAAACGAGGATAAAAAAAAAAGAACAAATAGAAGTGGAGTGAATTGTACTCGAAGGCAAGTTCTTCGAAGAGAAAGTGGGAAGGAACAAGTGAAGAAGCGAATGGCGAATGAAATATTAATGATCAAGTAACGCGGGTAAAAGTGAAAGAAAGGAAATGTTAAAAAGCACAGAATTGGGAACGAAGGATGAAAGAGGAGAAAATAGGAGGGAAAAAATGGAGTGATACAAGTTTAAGTCTCTCCCCCCCCCCTCTCCTTAAAAAAAATAATAGGAA
Source organism: Cryptops parisi (assembly GCA_034695005.1). Classification (NCBI taxonomy): domain Eukaryota; kingdom Metazoa; phylum Arthropoda; class Chilopoda; order Scolopendromorpha; family Cryptopidae; genus Cryptops; species Cryptops parisi. The sequence goes on along the minus strand of JAQIWH010002505.1, from coordinate 18,034 downwards.
CGACTAAAAATGTTTTTGCAAAGACAAAAGCATTCCTTTGAAACAGGTAATAGCGAGTGAAAAGGATGAAAAAGAAAAAGTCTGGATGAGAGGAAAAATTTATTTCTGTGCAAAAATCGGCCATTTTGGAGAGTCGTCGTCGTCGTCGTTGTGTACTTTGTGGTTGTATATCTTTTCCGAGAATGGTAATGTTAACATTAATATTTCATACGTTTCCGAGTGGAGCTCAGGCTAATGAAAGACAAGATTATAGTTAGAAAGCAAACTTGGATGAGTACTTTTTGATGGCATGCTACTTTGTAAGTTTTCTGTTCGACATTATACCGACATAAAGTAATACCCCAAGTTTATATATGCTAGTTTATTTTGAGAGCCTATGCATATTCATCGTTGAACCATATTTTATAATATAAAAAAAAACCAACACGAGACGGATGATGTAGGAATTGTAAGACAATAGTATATTTCCATTTTAAACAGATGAATATTAATTGATTTCTGCGAACACACTAGGATCACATCTTTTCTTTGACATGATGTACTGTATGTCATCGTTTTCCAAATAATGAAAGTGGCACAATGAACGACCACATTACTCATTCACTCCGTGAATTTATGTCTACTCAATACATTTTCAATTTAAAAAAACTGTGTCCATTTTGTTAATGATGGGAATTCAGAAGCTGGGTTTCCTAATTACGTACTGTATTTAATAAAATCGAGACAGTTTTTATATGTGCGTTTTTTTACATATGTGTTACATAATTCATTTTCGTGTGTGTTTAAGTTTGTATTGTAATTGTACTAAGTAAACGTTATTCCACTTTTTTTTAAAGTTTATTTCATTAATTTGGTCTCGAATTAGATGGATGTGTGTGGGGAGGGTGTTTTTTCTTATCAATTCACTTAGTTGGGTTTTATAATTACGTATTGTATTTAATAAAAATCGAGGTGAATTTCACATACCAGCTATACATAATTCATTTTCCTGCGTTTTGCATTGTAATTGTACGCATATAAATGCTATTCGACTTTTAATTTTTTTTGTTTAAAGTTTTATTATTCTCGAATTGGATGGGCGTGTGGGTGGGGGGTTGCGTTTTTTTTTTTTTTTGTACCAATTCAGTTAAGGGAAGAAGACTGGCAAAAACAGGTTTAATAGATGAGGACTTTGGGAGTGAAAGTAGGTTGGAAAGAGAGAAAAAAAAGTAATCAAATTTGCACAGCGTACATTTGCATGCCTAGCGTTTGAATTATCATCAATTTCTCATCGAGTTCAATTAGGTTTGCAAGACATAGATACAATTAAACTGGCTGCTGCTCTTACTTTGTTTCACTCTGTTTCTTTTACTTACCAATTCTCGAAACGAAATCGCCATTTAGTTGTTGAGCAACTGCGTGTTTTTCAATTTCATCTTCTGAAGCATCACTAGAATGCGTTGAAATTAATTAAATTTTGTTTCCTCGCTTATTTCCTTTGCATTTTTTTTTGTGTGTCTGCGGATACTTTTGTTGTGTTTAGTGTACATATAGTTCAGCAATCCATAGTTGTGTGTATAAGGATGTTTGGTTGTTGTGCCAAAGCAGATCGTTTGAAGCCAATGGAGGAAAACTCTTCTTACTTTTATTTTTCGTGAATTTTTTTCTTCTTAGCTTTCATTTAATAAAGTGGATCGAAAGTGAGCGACGAGGAGGAGTATCATTCTAAGACTTTAGTTTTGCCCCCCCCCTCCTTTTTTATATAGTTTTTCTTTTTATATTTTGGCGACATTCTTTGTTGAAAAATCTTTTAGACCAATCGTATTGGTTGGACGACGAGGAACAGCAACTCCACCAATGGGCATGAACTTTTCTTTTTTTGAGTCTATCCATTTTTTGGTCCAAAGGGCGTGTATGTGTATTCAAGAGAGGGGGTCTCTTTGTAGCCCATTCCTTTTTTTTTCTTTTTGGCTATGAAGCAAAGGTCCTAGAGAAAAGGAGAGGCAACTTTTCAACACACACACACACACACACACACACATACACACTAAGAATGTACGAGGCTTTACCGTAATTTTGCAAACTTCATGACAGCAATGGGTATTTATGGACGACTTCTTCTCTCCTTCCACCCCCTTGTTCTGTCTTGTTTTTTCCCCTAAGTTTTGTCGCCACCCCCATTTTATGCGACGTTTCCAAGTTTGGTCGCCACTGGCGCCATTGGTGGTTGTTGAAAAAAGTTGGTGATGACATCATCATCATCATCATTGTCATCTTCATTGTGGTGTTGTTGGTTGAAGGGACTTTTGCTAGACCATCAAACACACCCAAAAGAATAGTCTATCTATTTCAACGGTAAATTATATAACCGACATTTTCAACAATAATTTGTGGTATACAAAGAGTCGAGGTATACTACCATGCATATTACTGTGATAACTAATCAGGAGACATTTCTAATTTTTTAATCCCGTTTGGCATTGTAGCTTTAAAACTCGTATAACGTATGATAACAATTAACGCATGTGTACAATTTTGTTTAATATGAGAAGGAGTGGCATTACACGAAGTTACGTTGTTTTCCATTCCGAGTTACAAATGTTAGTTATTAGCTTCTTTTTTCACTTAGGAAATGTTTGGTACTATCGAAGTAATCAAAACATTTCGCACCTAGAAATGTTCTTAGTGTTCACAGTGAACGTCTGTGGGAATGTCTTTAGTATTTATGGTTAGATAACAGAGATATGGTTTTTTGGAACCTAGAGGAATATTCACGTTAATAATTAAACATAAGACATTTCCAACTCTTTCTCTCTGTTTGACGCTGTAGCTTTAAAACCTTTATAACACACGCAAACATGTTGACTATTATGTTAAAAGAATTAAAATTAGACCCGTTTACTCTATTTTGTATTCCGAATTACAGTTATTTGTATCTCTTTCACGTAGGAGATGTTTGGTGCTATCAAAGTAATTGAAACACCTCTCATCTAGAAATGTTCATAGCGTTCACAGTGAACATCTGTGGAAATGTCTTCAGTATCTATGGTTACATTACAGAGATACGTTTTTTTGGAGACTACACGTATTCACGTTAATAACTAAACATAAGACACTTCCAATGCTTTCTCTCGGTTTGACGCTGTAGCTTTAAACTCTTTATAACGCATGCAAGTCGAATATTATGTCAAAAGAATCAACATTAGACGGGTTTACATTGTTTTTTATTGCGAATTACAAGTTTCGGTTGTTTGTTTCTCTCTACATAAGAGATGTTTGTTACTATCGAAGTAATTGAAACACCTCTCATCTAGAATTGTTCATAGCGTTCACAGTGAACGTCTGTGGGAATGTAATGAGCATTTATGGTTAGGTATTAAAGATATTGGTTTTTGGAGTTATTGCATTCTTGTTTCACGTTATAGCATTAATGTGTTTCATTGATTTTCTCGGTGAACATTTTTTTCTATTGGATGAATTAAAACCTAGTTAAGAATCATATTCGTTTAGTGACGTGTGTCTAAATGGATTTGTTTATTACTATACAGATGTGCTTTTGTTGCAGGACATTTACATTTAAATGGTGGTTGGCCGACACTTACACATAACTACAATTCTATTATTTTGTGTCTATGATTTTTTGTGTCGATAGTTAGGCTAACTCATAATCACTGGTTAGAAATCCTTTATGGGTATGTTAAGTCGACAATGTTTCAAGTAAAGTTACACGATTTTCAAATGTAAGTTTATTGCGCAGTTGGCGGTGTATTGAAATATAATGTATGTGAAAAATAATAACAGAATGGCGGTGTTTTATTGCACACGTTCAATTTGACAGTTGTTTTCATGTCGTTATATGGATTTTTTTCCTCTTCCCTTTGATGTTGTATGAAAGGGAAACAGTCCAAAGTATTGCACGCAAAGTACGAGCTGAACTTTGAGTAGAAAGGGAAAAAAGTGCAAAGCTACTCGAAATCGATAGACAGGGGAGTTTTGTAATTTACGACCACTAAGTTCTGAGGTTTAGTTTTAAAATATACATATATATTAAATAAAATAAAAAAAAAACACGAAAGGTATCTTTGCTGGCAAAGCTTTCAGCCATAAAACAGTCCTATTGTGGAAAAGTAAAAACCATTTGAAATGTGAAGGTAGATGATTCTTGGATTGCAGATGCATAATAAATGCAGAATTAAAATGGGAAAATAAAATAAAAAAATAGGAAATAAAAATTTATGCCTTTCAGTTTTGCTAGGATGGGTAAAGAAAAGAGGGGGGAAAAGAAGAAATAAGTAAAAAAAAATGGATGAAGAATTCAACCGTGTGTCAAAGATTAAAGTTGAATTTTCTATTGCAAAATTAATCTGCTGGTGATACGTTTCTCGTAGAATAATGGCGACGTTTTTAATCATCATAAATTTGTTCGATGGGTGAAACAAGTTGAACCCTCTCCTGCACGACGATGACAATAAATTTCTTCTTCCACTATGGTGGCATCATATGGCATGTATTTTGGACTCCATTTTTTTATATATATACCTAAACACTTGCTAGACATGTCAACTTGTTTCTTACATCGTTTTTATTATCATTGGTGTTTTGTGTGGAATTTTTTTTTATATTTTATTATATTTTTTTATCATATTCGAACCATGCAACAGCTTGAATGTTATTTTTTTTCACATCTTTTTTTGCTGTCACGCGTTTATTTGCTGTAGTAACGCAAAACTTAATAAAAGGGTAACAGATGGTGACATTTACCAAATATTTTACTTTTGCAGTGGATTTACGCTGCATAAAGTCAGGTCGGAGATATTACTTAGAGATATTATAAGTAATATGTTATTATTAGGATATAATATATTTCTATAGTGCAATGTACCACATTTTTAAAGTCGTTTCGACGTTATTTGCACATGAAATCTTAAATATTTGATCATTAAAAGTCGAATATTGAAGTGGTGCACTTTTATAATTTTTTAACATCCTACTTTCAAGCCATTCGAACTGTTTACAATGCCCAATAATGGAAATAGTGAATGGTTGTATACTTTTTTGTTTTAAGATTCAAAATTTCACTTGAAAAAGAGTATATGTTTGTAGGATTATTACTCCCCAGTTCACTGTATTGAAAGTTTTCAAAAGTTGGATCTTTTCAGTGTTTGCACTTCACATTTAGTGATTTCACTTTTATACCGAATAACTCGATTTCGGTCGGTTATTGCTCGGGTTTGTAGAGGTCAGAAATGCACTGGGGTTTATTATATCGCTAGCTAGTGGTTGGAAGATTGTCATTAACATTCGTTCAACGCGTTTGCATTTCCAAAAGGCAGCGGCAATAAAATTCTCAAGTGGTCCAAAATTGAAGACGCACTTTTGCACACTAAAACTTCCCACTCGTAGATATTAGCAGATTGTGTTTGGGTTTGCAATTTTGCTTTTGGTTTTCTTTGTTTGGGATTGGGAACATTAAGCAAAGACAAAAGCGGAAAGGCAGAAAGGGACGAAAGTTTGGTCTATACTGTCCAACGCAGGAACTTTTCCATTGGAGACATTGTCGAACCAGTTTTCTTGAAATGGGTTGCAAGATTTTTAGTTTTGGTGCGAAGAAAATATATAGAATGTTTTTTAATGAGCTCGTTGTCGCAACAGCGGTCAGTGAGGAAGACAATTTTCTTTGTGGTGACCATTTTTTGCTTGTTCTTTGACGACTTCTTTTTTTTTATGGATTTCGACATCGTTATGGAAAACTCGCTGCAAAAGTTGTTGATGGACATAAAGCGATAAAGTTTTTCTAAGGACAAAAGAAAATTTTTCTCAAGCAACTTGTGACCATCACTATGTGGTTCCTTATTGGTCTTAAAATGGCGATCAGATGGAAAGCTATTTTTTTTTCTTTTGTTGTTTCTTGGATTTTTTTTTTATCATCTCGTTTAGTTGGTGGTTTTTCATTGGTCGTGAAGTTGGTGAAGCAAAGTTGCCATTCGACCATATTTCCTATAAAAAGCATTTACTGCAAGAAAGAAGCTGTTGTTTATGGGGGGTGCGTGTTAGGGTAAATTTTTGTTGTTAGTTTTTTTTTTTTCGTAGGCTACTGAATAGGGTTTGGTTGTCGTTTTATTTTTATATCGTTTATAGACCTGAAGTTGTGAAAACAACTTTAGTTCATCTTATATGGTTTTCACTCAAAAGTAATTTCAGTCCCAACTAACAAGGTAAAACGAAAAACAAGATTGAAGTTTTTTTAAAAAACTTTATAGGATATTTTAAATGTATTTTATTCAAAGAAAAAGTTTTACAAAGTTAGCTTTTCAAAAGTTCATGTTTTGAAACGCATACACTTATGTGGAAAAGTGTTATATGGAACGCTTTTGATTGGTGGTGACGTTCCAGAAATAATTTTAGAAAACATGCGAATTACCATAAGCCATAAAGAACAATTAACACTCCAACACCTTCATTCTCAGGGTGAATCTTTGCACGAGACAGGTTTCTCCGTTTACATAACTACGCAGTCGCGAAACCGTCCAATTAATATACTGTATTAACAATCTTTTATACTCGTGGTACATTATTATGCAAAATTAAAACTATGCTAATGATTCAGCTTTTTTGTTTGTTTTAAGTTTGGACGCTGAAACTAGGAAATGTTTGGATTTGAGGCTACAAAACATTATAGAAGAGTTGCTAGCACTACTAGACTTTCACGTGTGGATCTTCCACAACTTGATGTTCATGTTTCGTTTTTAGTGTATTTTATTTATTTTTTATTTTTTAATTTTAACTCGTGTTGATGTCAGTGATGTATTAGGGTTGATCATGAAGACCTTTCCAAAGGTTAGCAGCCATATTTTCCAGATGGTAGAAGTTGCCAGCTGCTTTTTAAGTCAGTTGTCATCTTTCTTCTTATATGATTTTTTTTTGCTCGTTCTTTTTACATCCGAGGGTGTTAGAATTATGGTATTAAAGACGATCGTTGTTCATAAATAGTGGTGATATTGTCGCCAATGGTGGACTGAATTGAGGGAATCACCAGCGTTTAATACGATTAGAAAAGCAGCAAGTTTTTAGGACTTTATAGTTTTTCCACTCTATTTTCTTATCATCACTATTGTACACCATAATACTCCACTCCACACTGTCTTAATAGAACATTTCTAAAGTTATAAACTTTTTTTATGGTCATTATTAGGTCTTACAAAGTTTGGTTTAAGTCTTTATGGAGTTTGTGGAAAAGACCTTTGCCGAACCTCCTGGAACCTCTTTTGGTAGTTCTATAGACTTTAACTCTCTTATTATAACTTTGTAATGGTATTATTAACTTAATCCTAAAATGAAGTTTTGAAAACATACTTAATTTAAGATTACTGATACTGTCACGTGATACGAGATTAGATTATGCACGGTTGATTAGGAGCAGTCTTGACACATCAAAATTGTACTCTTGTTTTCATGACGTCTTACAAAGTTTAGTTGTATATGGAGTTGTGGAAAAAGACCTTTTTGTCTAACCTTTTTGTGTGATTTTATAGACTTAACTCTCCGTATAGTTTTGTAATGGTATTATTAAAACTTAAAACCTAGTTTTCGGAATTCAAGATTATTCTTGCTCTAAAACGTGATACGAGATCAACTTATGCGCAATTTATTAGGAACAGTCTCAAACACATCAATATTGTATCTGTATTTAAATTTATTTCATGTTCATTGCAATTTGATTGAAGGAACTTTTCGCAAACCCATCTGCTACTTGCCTTTCAGCTACTTTGTTCCGGTTTTCAAACAACTTTCAACTCGAGTGAATTCACATCCATCCGGTCGCTTTCCGTCTATTGACACGATGGTTTTCGATAAAGTCCTTAGCTAATTTCATTAGGTATTCATTAAAAATCACTGTCGTTTCGTTTCATTTTTTTTTTCTTCTTCTCTTTCTTTTAATAATAATAATCATAGCTGAGCGATGAATCTCTTCGAAGCAATTGAGTGCCGAAGCCATCCGCATAAATTTGTTATTAACTCATCTCATCTTCGCTCGAACGACGATAGTGTGAATAGGGAAAGACGAAAACAATGAATCGATCATCGTGGCTATGAATTACTTAAAAAAGAAGAGAAATAGAAGAGAATTCAATGAACTTTATACAGTAATATATTATTATTATAGTTATGCGATATATTATATTATATTTTATTTTATTTATAAATTATATGTTTTTATATTTTATTATATTTATTAATATTATATTTATCTATTCTTAACTATATTAAAATGGTAACTATTTAAAACAGATCTTATTTTAATAAAATAATGTCTAGAAATCAAATGTTTAGATAACTTCGCTTTAACTCAGTACAAACTTAAATAATTTTTTCGATTCACTAAAAATAAATTCTAATTTTAAAATCTTCATATTTGTCTTTAATTGTATAATACTATGAATTGAATTCAACTTAATAAACAAATTCGCATGAATTCAATACTATTTATAGTTATAATGTATATTTTAGGACAATACGAGTTGTATGCTCGTCAATAATGACGGGAGGCAATTGATTCAATTCAGGAACATAATTTATTGATTTAACTCATGTTGCTTCGAAACATTTGTTACAGTTAGTATTTTTGTTTCACTTTATGTTATACTTTGCAACATTCGTTGGTTAATGTTTTTTGCCAACTTCTTCTCATTAGATACTGTTGATATTTGTGTTGGTACGGTGACACATTTATTATGTTATGGTTACGTTTATTTATAGTTGTTGCCATAGAAACATTGAGGCACGGAAAGGAGGCACAGAGAGGGATACAGACACTTGGTTGTTATATTGTTTAATAGTGCTATATGACTTATCTCACCAAAGTGCCCCACTACGACAATTTAATATTCTAATAAGTTAATAAAATATCATATCAACGCAATATAATATGCTACATGTAACAGTGTAGCACATTATATTGCGTTGATATGATATGCTACACTATTCTTGTGTTTGTCTTATTAAACAAAAATTAACCTATTAGAAGGGTATTATGTTTTTTATTTGGCTTATTACGAACCTTTTGAGAGAGAGGAAAAATGGCATGTGAGGTTAAAAAAAAGGGGATATGGGAATAAGTGAGGGTTGGGGTTTAACATAATTGGTGATGCAAATGAAACATATAAAAAAAAACGATAATTGAATCAGAAATCATGCAGGTTTGAGTTTTTGATGTTAGGCTTTCTTGTTGTATAGATGGGGGGAAAAAAGGCAAAAGTTGATGGTTGCCTCTTTCTGGTTCAGGATTCATTAACATGTTTAATGCAATCATCTTGGAATTATTGGATGAAGAGTTTCCATGTAACACTTTCATCATTGCATGGGTATGACAAGTTGAAGTGTTGCCTTTTTTTAAGAGGGAGGTTCAATTTTTTTTCTTTTGAAATTCGTTTTTGTTTTTTGTTGTTTAGATTTAGTAAAAGAAAAAATCTGATATTTTAAGGAATCTAATTATTTTTGGCTTTGTTTTATTGATTCTTGTGTATGTTTTTTTTTGTTGTTGTTGTTAACATTGTGTTTACATTGCTGCGTATCGAAATTAAAGGTTGTAAATGGTTGGCCTTTTCATAAAAGAAAAGATTCACAGTCCTTCAATAAATTTTATATTAATTTTTTTTTGGTGGAAATCTACTACAAATTCTTACATTAAAATTCCTTAAAATTATTTCATTTATCAATCTACATATACTGTGCTAAGTGAAATTAATTTCATGTCTATCTACTTGTGCGCAATAAATCGTAAACGGTTGAACCGATTTTTAACGAAACTTGATACTTAGGTTGTGGTGGCTTTCTTATAAACTAGTGTTAAAAACTAGGATTTTTTGTTTACGAGTTGTCATCCTTTATTCACCCCCCCCCTCTCGTTTGTGAGTCTTTTTTTTTGTATACTGGCGAAGATATTTGTAACGGATAGTTAGAAATGATCAATTATTTCATTAATTTATTAAAAACAAGTTCATTAAAAATGATTTTTTATTTCACCTTTCATATAAAGTTTCGCTTTATGAGAATTTGGATTTATGCGATCATTGAGTAATGTGATATTCGATTTATGCGAGTTTCGAGTAATTCCATTTTTGATTTCTGTAAATGTTTTATTCGATTGTACGATTTTTGTTACATTGGACTATACAGTATATTATCATAATATACTGTATAGATGCCAGTACACGTTCAATTCCCAGTTCATTCACTAACTCACAGTCACTCAAAGTGAAGCTAATATAAAGCGTATAAAAATATGGTAAACTATTTTCTTTCATATCGCTGTTACAAATCAATCATCAATAAAATTCACAACTACTTGATTCTGAGTTAATATCAAACGAGACGTTTTTTCACCTGCACATTTTGTACTTTCTATTTTGGCTCCGCTACTATTGAATAAATTTGACTCGTATGACATCAAAGGGGTTTTGACTTTCATTTTGAAAAAAAAAAAGAAGCAACATTTTGTTGCTTCTTCCTGGTTTTTCCCAGATGGACTGATAGAATGTTTTCCCCCTTGGTTTGAAAATAGGTACTTTTTTGGGTAAGCTACTTAGACATCCCCTTAACGTCCTTCTGGCTCTTGACAAAAATCTCTTTGCACTGTTTGCTTTGCCATTAGACTTGCCTGTCAACTCATTTTACATATCGAATAAAAAATTAGTTGTATTTTTTTTTTATTTGTTTACATATCACTTTTTCATGGTGGTAATGAAAAAGAAAGTGAAAAATGAATAGAAAAAAATACTACCACTATTTTGTTTGGATGGTGATAATGTTGAATAACGTAGTCAATTATTATTTTGTTTTGCATTTTGCGAATAGAATTCTGCTTCTTGTTAGTATAGATTCTATATTATAGAATTTTAAAATTTTGTTGAAATATTATAAATTTTTAATGAGTAGTAATGGAAGTTAAGTATTCGTTGAATTTTTTAGTATTTTGGTTACATTGCGGGTGTAGTAGTAAAATACGTATACACAGTAGTACACAATTGTGTTATAAGGAGTATACATTTTTTTATAAACAAGTACATTAGCAATGCTTTTTATGCTTATAATTTATATATTGCCGTTACAGATATACTCCTTGTACGTACATAATGCAAAAAAGTTTGTTTTCTTGGGATTTTTTGCATAACATAATGCTATAAAAATCATGAAATTATAATCATCAATTAAAGTGTTAAAAATGACAAAACAAATTGAATAGTAGTATAAACATATGTACATGTATGAAATATCATCAAATGTAAAATTATACAATATAATCAGTACAGTAAAAAATAAGTGAGAAAATATATTGTAGCCTACACATTTATTTGAGGACTAACTATACAAGAAGCATCAATATTTTTATTTACTTTATTTTTCTTGTAGAATGAAAGCTTCTTAACGTTAACCGCTTATTGTTAATGACAGGACGGTACACGAAGAAAAAACAAGTAGTTTTTTTTTAAAGAAAATCTGGCAAAGACACAGAAGGAAACGATTTTACCAATCGCCTGTTCTATCTCTTTAGACGTTTTAACTTCTGTTTTTTTTTCTTCATTCACTTTTGTCCCAACTTTCACGACAGGTTTTCAATAAGAAGTGGAAAAGAGTGTTTTTAATTGGTGCCACCAAAGTGATTTTCGAGTGGATTTTAGGTCTTTTGCCTTTGCCAAGCCTTCTAATCCATTCCTCCCACGCACACGCCCTTTTGTCAGTTGGCGAACAACCCTTCCGTGACTGTTGTATGGTGTGTTTTTTTCTTCAGAAGGGAGGGGGGGAGGTCACAAAATGCAAGAGTCATTTACACAGAGGCTGTGTTTTTTTAAACATTTGGTTATTTTAACTTTGAATACGGATTGTTTGCATGGTAACTTTTTTCTTCTTCATTTTATGCAAAATATAGATTAATTTTTTGTAAAGTAATGTAGAGAGGTTTTTGTTTTGTCATTCAGTGGTTGACAACTGAAGGTGTAATTAAGTTTATGTTGTATTGTTTGTTATCAAGTTGACTATAATATTAGTTTGCGTGGAATGGTGGTAAACATGAAACGCCATATTTGTATTAGTAATGAGACAATGGTTGTACACAGTTTGTACGTACTGTACAGCTAATTATTGACATTAGCTGTAATATTATTAATCATTAACTTATAGTTGATGAATTGGTTAAGTTAAAAATGTCTATGTTAAACGTTATTCTGGAAAATAATCGAAATTTGTTTTTCTGATTTTTTAATTGGTTTTTTGGTTTTTTAATTTATATACTGGTGTATAAAAGATTGAAAATGAATCTTAATAATTATACAAGTGTTTATGATATCATACTGTATAATCATTATTATATTATACTGTATAAACCAAAAATTGCATAAAGTAAGAACAGTATAAATTGAAAAATCTCGTGACGCTAATGTGACAAAAGACGCACAAATCGAATCGAAAATGTGCAGAAATTGAAAATGGAATCACTCAAAACTAGCATAAATCTAAATTCGCATAAAGCAAAGCGTATTCTTAAAAAGCATTTTAATGTAATCGTTTTAAAGGTTAATTAAAAAAAAAAGTTCGTTATTGATTCTATTTCAATATATCAGATGCATCCTAATGTTATTTCAATATTTATTCTTTGATATCTCTAAAATCTCAGATTCTTTAACGAATCGGGGATTTTAGAGATATGTTGTCGATTGATTGAAATAGTCTTTTTAATAGTCTAGTTTATAAATAGTTTATAAAATATGAAAATATTTTTTCTAAGTTACATTTTTAGATTATTTTTTTTTATAAGATCATGTTGCCAGTGTTTATAAGTTTATTTTGACAAACCACAAAACAAACAACATAATAATCGAGTGGGAAAAAAATAACCATTTAGAAAAGTAACTTCGTCATAAATTAGGGTAGTAAAATAAAAAAAAAGCTGTATTGGAATCTTGAGTTTTCCCCCATTGACTTCCGGTCATCCTTAATCCTCTCAGTTTCCTCTCTCCATCTAGCGTCGTTTTCCAGCTCTTCCTCTCTACTCCATATACTCGAGCCACTTTTCTTCCCACTTTTTCCCCCCTCATCCACCTTCGCTGCCCGTTTTGCAGTCTTCGCTGCACCACTATCCTGCACGACGTGAAGCTCGCGTTGTCGGGTTTTTCCTCCCCTTCAACGAACCTTTTCGTTACTGTCACGTTGTACCAGCACTACAAGTACGTACTAACAACACTTTTGGAGGGGGAGTCGGCGATGGTGGTGTATGTATAGGCTTGGGTCTCGGGCCGTGTGTCGTCGTCGTAAATCCATAAATTATCGAGGTTGGCAGCTATTTGTGGAGCCGTGACGCTTGCTTCCCGCCCACTGATTGGCTGGTTGTTGTAGCTCCCGGGCGGCGCTGCTGTAGCCAGGGCGCCGTTGGGCCCTAGTGTTCGCGAGGCAAGCTTGCCGTCTGCCGCTGTGTGCGCGTGCAAAAGCCCCGGCAGGATGACCACGTCGCTAGTGATTTCGGCGAACTTGACGAAAGACGAAAATCAAGCCAAGAAACCAGGTAAAAAGATTGAGAAAAATATACAATGGGACCTCTTAGACGCCGCTTTTTTTTATATATATATATACCTAGTTGTTTGTGACCAAACAAAAAAGTCTTTGGACCCGAAAACGTCCTGAAAACTTTCCTTCCTCGCACCCTTCTATTGAAAGGTGCAGCGTAACTTAAACTCAATCCCTCTCTGCTTTTTCAATTCATGTTTTGTGAATTAGTTGTTTGCTTGTTTATTTGTGTTATATGGTTCTAGTTTCTTGTACTAAAGTGTTTTAACAATGTGCGTAGTTTGCTTATTAGAAGAGTTATGCGTACGTGGACGTCCCGTAAGCCTTTTCCTAGTTTTGTTTTGTGATTTGATGTTGAGTAATTGTTATATTTTCCATAATATATTTTAAATCTGTACATTGCATTCGTATACACCATGCAGAGTATCTACATATATACTATGCAGAGTATATCAGGAGTATCGGGTATCAGTCTTTGGTGGTAGGGTCACCTCACGTGGTTATTTGAGTTTTTGTTTGATTTGCTTGTAATTACCGTGCAGAATTTGCTTGTAACTATTTATGGGGTAAGGGGTTAAAATTTTTAGTTGAAGGAAATGCTAAGAATTTCTTATACGGTACATTTTTGTTAGTTCGGTTTGAAAATTCCCGAGACGTTTTGAGATAGTGCGGCAGGGAACTTCCCAAAGTTTTTACCAGCATGCATGTTTCTGGAATTAAAATTTTTGCTGGGTCGAAGCTTTCCAAATGTTACTGTAAAAATTACATCGAATAATACTATTAAAACACAGTTAACTTATTTTTGTTAGGAGTAAAGCTATCATCACGTGCATTATACGGTTTCTGTACACCTCTTAGCGAACTGTTCTGAAAACAAAATCTTTTACATTTTTATTTCTTACATTTAATTTTACAGTTTGTAAATGAGGTAGTTGGTTGTTTTGTTACATTTTGTAGTTGTTATTTGTTGGTTATTTTGTTGGTTAATGTTTAATTATGAAATCATCGTACGTATTTGAAAGGTGCAAAATTCCGCTAAGAACCTTGTACATGTAACTTATATCAATATTTAAATTTTATAAAACCCATTTAACAGTATTACTCTTTATTATGCTTGCTATCTTTTTTTTTAAGTTTAAAAAAATTTCTTTTATTTAGACCTATATCTTAGAATTTTAATTTTACTCCACTTTTGATACACCATATCCGTGAAGTTGTTTGTTAGTACAAAAGATATTAAGTTTAATGATCTCGAATGCGTCTTATGTGACAAATGGAAGATATAATTTACATCTATAATTTTCAGTCTTCTTTTTTCATACCCCTTTCTTTTCCAGCCTTTTGATCTTGTTTCAGTTGATAGGCAAAATTGTTCCCCTCGCATGATTGCGGAAAAGAAGGGGTTGAAAACGAGGGGGGGGGTGAATCGAGAGGATGTAGATTTAAAACTGTTAGACTGTTTGTTTTTTTTATTACAATTTCATTTATAAAAAACATAATACATTATTGCAAGTGAGAAAACATGTATTTACTCCTATGTTTCATCTACCGTAATGACACAAGGGTTTGCGTTGTTGTTGTTAATGTTGTTGTTGTTGTTGTTGTTGTTGTGTCATTAGGAATTTTTATACGTAATTGACTTTGATAGTAGGTTTAGTTAAGTTTTGTTCACTAATTTATTCATTGCCTTTTATTATGCGCGTAAACAACGGAGTGTCTTGGTTAATATTAATAAATAGCGTCTCTCATGCTTTTAACTGAATTTTGATACTCGATTGGCCCGCTCTCTTGATTTAATATGCATCGCAACACGGCTGGCTATAATGTTGGATGTTAAGTAAATGTTATAGATATTGATACCGCTGCCTGTGTTTATGGCAAGTAAACATCCATTAGCATGTTCCTGCAGAAAAGTCTCTGGTCAAACATGCATCAAGATTAGGGGAGAGTTTACTATTTCCAACTAGTTTTAAAGTGTGATAGTTTGGACTGTTTCAAAGCATTTTTAAAAATGGAATCAAGCGGTTGATTGTATTGTGTATGCTAGGCACAAAGTTGCTTTGAAATGTAAATATTTGTTAATTCACTTTTAACTCAAACAAATCAAGAGTTTGAATTTAGTTTGTGTACCTTATTTTATACTCTTTTTTTTCACGTTAAAACGTCACTAAACTTGGCATTTTAAATTTCAGTGCATTTCATCAGAGAATTTTAAACGTATCAAAAAATTATATTAATGAATTCCATTAAGAAGATACTATTTAATTATTAGTTATGATTCATTGTTAGTACTTTTCGTTTATTAGTCTTTTTTCTAAGTTTATATTTTGAACAACATTAATTATTTGTGCCAACATTTTTTTAAATTTAATATGCCAATCATTAAAAATTTAAATTTTGATTAACATAGTTAAAAATTGAAATAGAACAAAAGATGTAATCTTAAGATAGCTAAAGGGCATCTGACACATGCAATTTTTCAGTAGGCAGTTCAAGCAATTTTTTGAAAAATTGTGACGTCAAGTTATCACCCAGCCAAATGAAAACTGGTTGGCAAGAAGTTGACGTCACAAGTGTCCGCAAATTTCTTGAATTGCCTCACCGAAAATGTGTCAGGCGTTCTTAAGACTACGGTGGATTTGTTACAAAGTGGAAAAATGTTTTATATTTATTAATAGAAATATTGAATCAGTTTTAGTAATATGTGCATCTCGTGAGTAATTTTTCCCATTTTCATAGTGTTTAATATTTATGAACACTGAAATCAACCGCATTGATAGATCGCATGTTACACGTGTCATTTAGTTCAAAATTTAACCACTTACATAAAGCTCACATACAACTTAACATGATAGGTAACATATACAGTATAAACTATTGAAAATCTTTTAAATTAAACAAAAATTAGTTTAACATATAATTTGCAATTATTTTATGAGTTTTAATCGTTATTTGTAATCACATACAAATATTAAACAAAATTCTTGTACAGCTTAATTGTAGAACTTCAACCCTTTGTATAGGAAATAATAATGAAAATAATTTTCGTATAAACCGGTAGTGTTTTAGTACCTGTAATTTGAGCTCATTTGATGTAATCATGTTTATACTGTAATCAACGACAAAACGTGGAAACATTGCCGTTTTCTTTCTATTTTTTTAGTATTATTATTATTTTTCTTCTCCCGATTAAAGATGAAAAATTGTGCCATGTCGTGTTTGAATCTAGCAAAGTTCTGAATAAAAAGCCATTATAGAACAAGAGTCTCAAGGTTTGTTTACACGCGAGATTCAGTTTTTCACTCATTTTTTTCCTTGATTGATCTTTAACATATTTTCCCCACCCCACTATTGACAAATCATTTAATGCCCAATATCTCCTGTATATTAATCGCTCTTTTTTTTCACCTTGTCATAACCATATAAATCTACGTTGTAAACTGAAACATCTGTTTTGCCGGATATGTAGTTTCAAGCGTTGTTAATCACTCTTGTGTTTCGTCCCTAATCCCCCCTTTAGTTTGTAATGAAGAAAATCGTTCATTATAATTTTTTTAATATACTTTTTTTTTTGCTTTGGATAAATAGAATTAGTTACGAACAAGGGACAGCAGAAAATAGGCCTTTTATTAAATGCTTTATATTTCGTGCGAATATTCACTGCACAAAAATCAATGAATTAACTGGCAACAACCGTCGGGTTGGCAACGCACTCACCTGTCCACCAGCAACTCGATACTCGGTTCCCCCTTTATAACGAATTTTTGTAATTATGTGATAGTCCTCCACTTAACTTATTCCAAAACTCATATACAGTACAAACTTATTTTGCTTTTTTTCTCTCAAAATTAACGTTAATTCGAACTATATTGTTTGAAATGTGCTTAAGCGTCACATACTTCGTAAGAAAACACTTGAAATGTGTGTTTTTATATTGACGACAGGTATATTGAGGGTGTGAGTGTGTGTATGTATGTGTGGGTGAGGCGAGGGTCGGTTTTGACGACAGGTTGCGTGAGTTTTAGCCACGCGTTTGTCTGTCTTGCTCTAGGGTTCTAGGCGTTTTGCAAAGGGAACTATTCCCCATTTGTCCCATGTTGTGTTGTATGTGCGTTTTTTCTTTCACTTTTCTCCCCCTCGTTTTACACTCTGGAGAAACAAGTGTGAGTCATGGAGAGAGTGTATATGTGTTTGGTCGGAGAAAGTTGGGTGAGAGAATCCCACTGGAGACAGTGACGACAGACCCCATATAATCAGGTGGATGGATGAGCAATTAATGGATGACGAAGGGCAAATTAAAGGTAGCAAAGGGGATGGAGGAAATAGAGTGCTTTGGAGCTTGTCACGTTGGACTATGTTTAAAGATCGCGGTTTGAGTGTTGAGGTCTTGTTTGCTGGTGCTTGTGTCCCTTGTTTGCATTCATTTGTACGTGTTAGTTTGTACGATTTGTCGCAACAACACGTGTCATTACAAAGTAGATATACTTATACATTGATA
>JAQIWH010002504.1:0-24167 GCA_034695005.1 Cryptops parisi | reverse complement strand
CAACACTTGCATTGCTACACCAAATCAACTTCCTTTTACGTTTATTAATCTCATTAATGTACCCCCCTTACACACAACAACAACAACAACAACAACAACAACAACAACAACAACAACAACAAAATCATCAAAATTTTAACATACTACATTTTTCTTTTTAAAAACTAAAAATCACGAAAACGTACTTTATTAAAAATTAACATATTCAGTAAACAAAATGAAACAACAAAATAAAAACCAGTCAACTTCATATATACTGTAATATATTATTTACCTATACGTTTTTAATGATAAACTTTTGGCTACTCCAGAGTCGACTCTCTTTTTTTTTTCCTGTAATGAATGTAGCAAAATGATGAAAAACGAGCCATTTCAAGAACTGGTATCGTTTCTTAACCCCGGCTAAAAGAACACACATGTATACCACTTTTTTTCCCATAAAAACCGATTCGAAGTTGCGGAAGCGAGGACCATCGCCCTGCATTTGGCAAGGTCATACTGGCCACGATCGTCCCGCACTTTAGCGAGGAAAAGCCCTCATTTTTACGCGTGATTTATGCGCTCATCATTTTTAGTAAGCTAGGTGCGTTCAGGGCGTGGGTCATTGTGACCATACGAAATCTTTTTTTTATATATATATTTATATTCACATACAAACTATAGCATAGTGTTGCGATACAACTTGATTTTCCCCATTTGGAAAAAAACAAAAACACAGCAACTAAAAGTTTAGCAACCAGTCTTCGTGTGAACAGAAAAACGGTGCAACAAGCCAAGATTGTTATTGTTTGTTTGTTTAGACGTCAAAACCCAGTAACATTCTCGTAAATTTACAAAATATCAACATTAAAATAAATATATATTTTTAAAAAAAAAGAAGAAAATTACGTGTTGTGGTGAATAAGTTATTAAATTTGGAATAAAAACGTGTTTTTCTTGATGACCAAAGTATGTGATGCGTTAAATTTGAGAAGCGAACAAATTTTGGAAAGCAAATGAGCGATGCGTTGAGTGAAAACTGCAGGAAGTTCTGGATTTAGGCGAGTTTCCTACATGCGATTTCGCTAATAAGCAAAAATCGCATTTCCGATATTCTCAAGAATCGACAAAATTCCTTCAAAGTTGCTCATCAAGTGCGAAAAATTTTACGCGATTTTGTTTGTTTGAAAATGGCACTGAAGTGATTGAATAGTGCAAATCCGATAATTTCCGATTGTCTCAAGAGTCGATAAAATATCAAGTGCTCATCAACTATCCAAATTCTCCATTATGCGGTTTTGTTTTCAAAAATGGTACTCCGATGATTGAACGGTGAAGTTTTGCCATCAAGGATGGGAAATTCGATATATGCGTTTCTAAACATATTAAACTTAATCTGAGCGTGAATCAGTTGGACCTGTTTGCGCTCTTTGTTAGGTAGGTTTCCGATAACGTACAGAGCTGAAATTTTAAAAATGGTCAGCCCATTTCGCTTGTTAGTTTCGTTGTATCAACAAATTTAGATATGTGTCAATTGAAATTTTGTCCCTCGAGGGTATCTTTTTCATCGAACAGTGATCGCATATGAATCGTGATCTTCCTTTTTTTTTACTTGTAAATACGACTTGGTATCCTTTATAAGAAAAAGAATTTCCATTGGCTATCTATGGTTTGCGCTATATACGGTACCCCCATTGAAAAAAAAACTACATATTCTGCAGTGAAGCACAGCGTTTATAAACGGGAAGTACTGCTCAAAGTCAAAGAGAGAAAAAAAGTGATCTTTAGATAAAAACCTTAAGATGTCTATCTTTAAAAGTAGTGCCCCGTTACCAGCGAGGAATCGAATTTCAATGCAAAAGAGATAGGAACCCGAATTCAAAGATACTCCTTAGTTTTCACTCTTCGTACTAAAATCCCATACAATTACGACTTATAGGCATGTGTTGAAAATTCTATGACTAAGTGCAACTATTGTTATAATGCAATTTATCTATCCGTAAACGTTATATCCGTATAGGCCTACGTTTCTTTAGATGCATTATTTACTGGTGAAACGTACATAATATGTGTTACAGTTCGTGATAAATGCATACTTATTTCGATATATTACACGGTTACAAGACTTTCGTCGTCACCGTATATTAGAATACGTCTATACGTTTTAATTGAAACAGCATTTTACAAAAAAACGCATCCTCATTCTGCATATAAAAAAAATTCTATATGACAACTTCAATTCCATAACCAAACAAGGTTTAAAAAATAAATTAAATATAAAAAAATATATATATAATAAAATAAAACAAGGGTGACACTCCAGTTATCCGGTGTTCATATCAAGAAATGGAAGAGACGTGGGGTATAAAAAAAAACCGCTCATAAAATTCCTTTAAACTTCCAGATGTAAAATAAGGGTTCTCATTTCTCCCCACTCTTTTCCGTCTCAGGAGTCCCACAAGGGGGAGTTGTGTGAAAAAGTTTTATATATATTTATATATGAATATAAAAAAAAAAGGTTTAAAAACCTCCAGTCGACTTATTAAACACTTTAACGCTAAAACCTACACATAGGGGAGATAAGTGGACGTGAATAAGCCTTTTCATTGGAAGATTCGTTCTAAAATCAACACATCGTAAAGTACGGGATTCCAACGACGACTTTTACAAATCTAGATGACGTTGGAAAACGGAAGGAAAAAGTGAAATGAGAATACTATGTGATAGTTATAGTAGAATTACATATACAGTATACGTATATCTGTGTATCTATATACAGTATATAAGCGTATAAATATGTATATAGTGTATATCACATATTTACTATACGTGTGCATTCTCAATAATCAATAACAATAACAATATATTTGACATCTAATATAAATAGTACGCACATGTAATTGTTGATCAAGAAGCCTGCAATGGATGCTGCTTATATGCTGAGAAATTTAACTAAACAAAATGTCATATTTATGTACCCCATTTTAATATTAACAAGTACATCAAAAATTCTTTTTAAGGCTACGCTTTATATATAGTTTTGGTTTATGCAAAACTATCTTTGAGTTATTTATGCGAGTTTTGAGTAATTCCATTTACAATTTCTTTAAGATTTATGCGAATTTCAATTTACGCGAATTTCGATTTATGGAAATCTAGATAAAAAGCGATCTTTGAGTAATATTAATATTCGAATTACGCGAGTACAATTCCATTTTCGATTTCTGCAATTTTGTTTTATTCGATTCGTGCAATTTTTGTTACATTGAACTTAACGCGGTTTTCGATTATGCGATTTTTGATGTATTGACTACCTACAGTATATGGTCTTTAGATGCCATTATACGTTCTAGCTCACTCACAAGTGAAGCTAATATAAAGCGTAGAAAAAATATCCAGTATTCTGTACACTGACGTTATATATATATGTAAGTATATGCTTATTACAGTTATATCTTGTAAAGATGAACGGTGGGTTTATAATAACCAAAAGATTCGATTTATCAATTTTTTTCAGCAAAAAAGTAAACCCTCGCATATTTCGAAGTTCTCGTGTACTACAAAAAAGTGCATCTTCTTAAGAAAGTAGTTATTTACTGTATTTCTACACGCGATTATGTTTCAAAGATAATCAGTAGATAAAGACTGGAAGCCCCAAGTTTTTAACGAAGCAATTAGCTTAAATAACACTTACAAAAACCCAACTAAAACAACACACTCCAACTGGAGGAATTATTTTAAGATTGTAAACTAATATCCCATAATAACGGTCCATTCACTTCTTCTTTTTTAACTTGCTTATCTCTTCTGAAACTCTTCTTGTACGCCATACGTAAATGGTACACTTTTTTACTGTGGTATTATAACGTAAAACGAGTGTTTAATTTTCTAATTGTTCTAAAACCCATTGTTTATTCCATTCACTTCAAATTAAATCTATAAACAAATAAGGATGTACGTGTATCGTGCTCATTAGTGAAACGAAAAATACATTATACAGGGTGTCATTAAACTAGTTTCATGAAGTACCAATCCAAATACATATTAACCAATGTCACACTTTTAACAGTTGAATTAGGTTGACGTATAATGCGACATGTTAAGTTAACGTTTACATTAAAAAAAAATTAAAATTATTTTTTTTACACAAAAAAGTTTTGAGCTATGGGAAAATCAACATCTCATAAACTACTTCAAACAGCTCGATTTAAATATATTTATAAACACACATGTTGTTTATCATTTTAAATGTTTATGTGCTACATTCTAAACGACGTTTATAAATGGACGAGCATTATAAAAAAAAAGCCTTTGCAATTTAAATAGATCACCTCTTTTCTAAAAATTCAAGATGAGTATTAAATGAATATAAATCATGTTTCTTTCATCATGCTAATTATTATTTTTAAAAATGTTAAAAAAATTGAATTATGAAGGTCAGCTAAAATTTACATTTATAAACAAGCTACGTTATATTAAATATTCATTTACTGAAAAAATATTTCACGTGGATAACCCGCACCTTCAAAATCTAACACAGTTCAGGTGCGGATCATCCGTGTCAAATGATAAACTAAGAAACAAGTAGGCCTACATTAAAAATGCTTTTTAATCATACTCTTTATATACCCTACTGTTATATACACATATAGCGTATATGACAAATGACATACATAATGCAAAAAAAAATTTTCTTGATTTCTGCATGTTTCGATTTTTATGCGAATTAAAGTTTATGCCATCTTTGAGTAATTCGGTATTGCACGTTTTGAGTAATTTCATTTTTGATTTCTGCACTTTTTGATTTGTGCGAATTTAAATTTATTCGGTCGTTGAGTCATTCGATATTTTATTAATGCAGTTTGGAGTAATTCCATTTCTGATTTCTGCAATTTTCGGTTTATTTATATGCAATTTTCTTTACATTGGACGAATGAGAATTTTTATTTATGCGAAGCACTTATGCGGTTCTCGTTTTTATGCGTTTTTTTAATACATTGAACTATATACACTATTATTTTCATAAACGACTGTATACGTAAAATTCTCAGTTCACAAACTCACTCACAAGTGAAGCTAATATAAAGAGTATAAAATATAATACGTATTCTATTTTAGAATTATATTACAAGGTGGTCAGGTATTTTAATAATAGATATATTACTTTACATTACAAAATACATTACATTACGTTTAAGTTGTTATAACATAACAAAATTTGCTTCTCTCAGCGAAAAGTGTAAAAAATCGGGAATTTAAGCATATTCACTGACAATCTTACAGTAAGTTATGAAATTCCTCAACTACACTATAATATCAAAGCAGACCCTTTCGAACGACAAGGTAACAACTGGTGACAATATACAAGCCTCAAGATTCACTTCCGGATATCGTGAATAAACTTCCGCACTCTCCAATTCCGGGGGGAAGTGTGCGCAAGCGAGGGGGGAAATTTTAAAAGAGGGGAGAGCAATAAAAGTTAGGGAAGTGCCCTTTATGAATTTGATAGTGCGCATAAAAATTACTTTTTCCGGAACGAGGGGTAAATGTATATATATATATATATATATGTATGTATAGGGGAGATACATAGAAAAAACCGAGGCAAGGCCACAAGCAGCACAAGTGCGATTAAAGTGCGTATGGAGGCCACGTGTCAGATTGCACGCGCAGCTGTCACAAGTATGTGACAACGCACTATGCTACAGGCATGTACTCTATATAGGTATATAACATTATACATACATACATATATCTGTATATGAAAAATCTGTTAATATGAAAGAAAAATTGTAATCGTACTCCTATATGGAAGTATGATACGGAGGCATTCACGGGATGGATGTTAAATTTTTATTTTATTTTTTCATATTCGATTTTTTTATATTAATTTTTTTTAATGCTGATAAATAAAATAGTCCGACATTTAAATATGTGGGTTGATTTGTTTTTATAGCTGCCTAAAAAATTATGAAGTTAAAAAATATATAGTGTATATTTAAAGAAAAAAATGGGTTTTTTAGTGACTTACGGTTTTGCCACAAAAACTGATGAAATGTTTATTTTTAATATGAATGTATTTACTTTTTAAATAAAAAATATATTTAAGTTTAATAATGTAAATCGTTTAACAGTACCAGAATAGTGAAGTAATACCACCACCAAGGTAATTTACCTTCACTGCCTACTCATTCGATGGATAAGTTTAATGGTACTTGTGTAATAACGACCAGCCACCGCTATGAAGCGCCACAAGTCCATATTGAATTAATTAAAACAATAAAAAGTAGATGTAAGGTGTTTCAACCTATTAGGTGCCCAATTTCGAAGTGATATATGTATGTTTTAGGTAGGTATGAGTATGTCTATTGACAGCACTAGCTATAGCCCATATACGAAACACAGTTTTCTATGATAATCTCAATATTGAATTTTTGTAAACGTTATTCCGGTCAAGCCTTCAATTCTATGATTAATAATAAAATTTATTATTTTTTTTAAAACTAAGCCAAACTGGTATCTGCACCCATAGACACAAGTTTAGGTTAACTTTAAATTAAAACAGCCGCTTCCATAGCAGTGGCTGGTCGTTACTACACACAAGTACAATTATGAGTTATCTCATCAAAAATAAGATAATAATGTAAATTGCGAAATTTAAAACCTAAAACAAAATAAACAAATACATGAAATTTAAAAAAAAATATATTGAGATTAGAATATGTTCAAATATAAACCGGATTTTTTCCAAATTTGTTTTTAATGTATTCGTATCATTTGTATAGTTGAGTATATAAGATAACGCGTGTTGTCTATCTGAAATATAGTGGTACGTACATGTACATATTATACATAGTCGTACAAAGAAACACAAAGAAACGTTTCTCATCAAACACATTCTTCGCTAATGAAAGAATTTTTGTCGGAAAAAAAAGAAGAAAACACGGATGAGATGGAGCAGAGAATGAGTAAAACGAAGAGGGGACCTAAGAACTGACCTACTGCCCTTACTTTGCTGTTATGCATCTGGTAAGCTTGTGAAACAGGAAGATGAATGGGCTTACACGAGAAGCTGGGTGTTTAAAGGAAAAAGTAGATACAAAAAAACTGACAATAATAATAAAATAAGGAAAATCCAATTTTCAAGATAAAAAAACAAACAAACATAAGAACGATTGACGCAATGCTATTAAACCCGATACGTAAATGAGTAATCCTAATACCAAAAAAAACAACAGGAAACGATTTTCAAACAAAATCGGAAAAAAAACAAACCATCATTCGTGATCATTATGAAGGGTTAGAGTATGAGGGGTTAGAGTAGAAGAAATTATCGTTCCTGTATTATTCTTCTTTCGAAAAATCGATTATGAGGTATACGAAGATGATGATGATAAACAAAAAAAACCTCTTTCAGTGGTTTTTTCCTTATGAAGTTTGAGTGATAGGTGAACGTGATGGCGATTTTGAGCGGAAGAAATATAAAGTAGAATCCAAAAGGTATATTGAAACGTGCTTAGACGTTGACCGAAACTCGGCGTGACGTTATTGAATACAGATGTTGTAGCCCTCGTTTTTTATTTTTATTTTTCTTCCAAAAAAAAACAAAACACAAAAATAATATAGTTATGTGCTACGGCACGTAGTACCAAACCCATCAACAACAAAAAAAGTTGAATATTTACTAAAAAAAAACAACCAAAAAATAAAAATATATCGCTCAGGTCATTCCATAAAAAAAACAAAAAACAATGCTTCGTTTCACCTTTTTATCTTTGACGTTTCTGGCAAAACACAAGAACTTTGGATATTCGACTCTAAATTTTTTTTTTAGCGTCGCGTGCTTGGCATCTGGCCCACCCGGGTCTGTACATTGTATTAGGTTACCCAACAGTGGACTTTAGCCCTCTTGTCCACGTGCCCTGCTGACAATCAAATCGCCCCCTTAAAAAAAATGGGGATAAGAGGAAGCAAAGACAAGCCGCAGTTTCTTTTTTGGACGACCATTTGTCTTGGAGAGAAGTTTCTCCTCGTCTAATGGTCACTTGAGCCGCTGGACCAAACGAAAGGGACCGTGTCCCTTATTTTTTTTTCTTCCGTTTTTTAACAAAAAACAGAAGGCAAAGTGACGTTAAGCATTACCACATGGTCAACAGGCCAAGGAAGTATCTTTTTAGCTTCCAATACCAGTGGTGGTATACGACTTAAGAGACCGATTTGAGTAGCTTATTTCCAAAACGTCCATAGTAAGTTTATAAAACCATACAACCCATTTAATATGTTTTCCAAGGAAATGAAGAAATGTTTTCATTTTCAGTGAAAAACGTCTTAGTTACTTTAGTGGGTAAGTTGCAATGTATTATGCTAAGAATAAGGGCATGATTATGACCAAATAAAACATTTTTCACTTCTTAAGAGAAAAACGTCTTAACCGGATTAATAATTGATACAATTAAAATATCTTTTTATAATATGCACTTTCTTAAAATGGTTCCATTTTAGTGGATGGTTGTATAGATAGAGCGTACACGTTAAGATTTCCATACACATACACTTCCGTATTACTATTATAGTTAACCCACACACTTATGTCCACACTTACAATCGTTTCTATGCCATCCTAGACCATTTTCCCCCACTTCAACAAGAGAACAATCTTCATCGTGAAATTTCCTATCAACATGGTCATCTGTCACGATTGGCACTTCCATCAGCACGTGCCAATCAACCTTCCACAACAAATTGCATTCGTACAAAATTTTACACGCTCTTTTTTTTATCCCTCACTCTCCCTTTTTTTTTGACAATCTTCGGGAGCATTCCCATCTTCTGTATGACAGATTTATTCTTTTTTTGACCCTAACCTCGATGGGTCACTGAGGTCACTACTGTCGGATGAGGGGGTCTTGTAAAGCCCCTAAAAAAAAGGGAAGCTTCCATTCATTCATTCAGCTGGCGTTGGTGATATGGAAGAGGACCGAAGCTTCCTTTTCCTTCGATACCAGGAAACAGGGTTTTTTGGGAAGAAAAAAAAAAGTATATAAGGGTCTATGTATAAGTAGGGGACTATGTCAAAGTAAAAAACTTCCTGAAAGAGGAGGACTTTTCGGGTGTGAGGGGCTGATGGACTGCCTGTAACGCCATGTTTCCGTGTCGTCCTTCCGTTATTTTTTTTTCTTTTTTACTTTGCTCATCAAAATCCCCCTCTTACAACACACCCTTTCACCCCCACCCCCGAGTTAAGTGATTTATGAGAAATACACGCGCTTCCTATACTGTATACTGACCGTGACATCAAGATTTTTATATCACGACGATACTGATCTTTTTAAGTTATAAGAAGGGAAAAAAAATATAAAACACTCGTGCGTGCGCATCCCACTTCTTCCCATTACAGTGAATGAAAAATTTCGAAAATTAAGACACGAAAAATCATCGTTAATGAAACTGCCACGACACTTACACGCACGCAAGGTGCCACCTCACACACACTTTATACGCTATGATTTTGAAACGCTAATTACACGATCAGATTGGCAAAATACAAACAAACTGAAGACAAGATGACGACAACGATAAAATGTTGATCACACTATCATCAACAAACCTGCTTATTTACAAGTAGCAAACAGCTACTAGCTATTGTCATCATCGTTAGATTCTTAACGTGTCAAAAAACTTGTTACACACGCTCAAATAGTGTGAAACATGGGTTACAATAATATAAAAAGTTTCATGTACTGTATCATTTTACATGCACCTATAGTCCAAATGAACAGTATATACTGTACAACATAGGCATGTATAATTAGTATAAATAAGTATATAAGTATATGACATCGATAACGTATACTACATATATGCATAATGACAAATCACATTATCGAACATTTATTGAAGTACTTGATATAAAAAGAGTGTTGAGTAACATTTTGTCAAAAATGACTTTGAATGGGTTAGCTGCAATTCTACTTCCGTAACGCATAATTTTGAGCAAAAAACAATATGTGCAAAGCTATTAGTGTGAAATGACCCATAGACAACAAGGCAAGTTCAGAACTTTAAACGGGTTTTCCTCGAAATTGTAAAAATATCACTTAACACCCTTTTTTTACACCAAGGCTCTTCAATTAACTCATTAATCTCATTAACACAAAATCTGAAAGAAAAAAAATTCCCGTTGTTAACAATTTCGATTTTTTTTTCCGGATATTACTCGCATTTCACGTTTCTATGACTCCTTAAAAAAAATAAATATGAAAAATAAAAAATAAAACGAAATTCGACCAGAAACACCATAACTCGTATAGGATGGATGATAGGACGCAGCTGCTTAGAAATTACATAGGCAATGATAAATTCGTAACCAGGCGGAGCAAATGCGCCAAAGGGTGCTAAAAGTCTCAACCTATCGCCATATGCTTGACTTGTAATATCCATAAAATTAAAATAAAAAAATAAGAGAACTAAAAAAGCATAAAGTAACATCGATATCTTTACGCTACTAAAACACCATGCCTAAAAGCGCTTTGTAGCAGACGACGCGTGCAGTATCAAAACAAATAACATTTAAAAAACTAAATCACTAAACATCACTTAGTGAAAATCTATACTTTAAACGATAACACCTTCGAAAAAAAAAATAATATTAAAATAAATAATAATAAATAAAAAAAATACCACGTCTTGAAAACAAAATGCGATCAGATATTTTTACATAAAGCTTAGATTTCAGGTATTTCTACATAAAGCTTAGATTTTAGGTATTTCTACATAAAGCTTAGATTTTAGATATTTTTAGCATTTTTGTCTAAATTTGAATTCCAATTTACGATTTGACCTGAGAACGTTACTTTTTTTTTCCTCTTCATCTTCTTGAAGAAAATATCCACAAAAAAAATCTATTTCCACTAATTAAATGTTTCGACTTTTCCCACGATCGCTACAGCCTTTTACTATTCGCAAACTGGTGATGATAATGGCAATTTTCACTGCAATGATTACAGGTTTTCTTTCCGAGACAAGAAGAGTACAACGTATAAAAAACGAAAAAGAAAAATTTGTGCATGTTTAATACGGGCTATAATTTGTATGTGTCATCCACACTCCCTTTTTTGTTCACTTATCAAACCTGATACGAAAGAATAACCACACACAAAAAAACCTTACTAATCTATATAAAAAAATGAATAATAATAATAATGAAAAAACACAACGATCTGTATATAAAAACAAGAGGACAAAAAAACCGGAGGGAAGATCTAATTTACGAGAGACAAGAAACTCATGTTTATACAAATACCCTTAAGCTTTTGTGTCATGTGCCTTCAAGGTATTAATACAACGTTTCTTATACCCCCAGAATAATAATAATAACAAAAAAAGATAAAATAAACCCTCATCAGTGGACCCTCATCATCATCATCATCACTGTCTGGACTTAATGATGGCCGTAGGGACTTGTAGTGGTCCTTTGGGAAAGAAATCGTTGGGAAATATTATATCCCAAAAAATTCGGAAATAATTATATCTCTTTTTTTATTTAAAAAAATTTTGGTTCCTTGTAACGTGACGTACAACAAAAAAGTGTAAAGTAACATAAAATGAAAAAATAAAAAATATATAACTGCAGTCAGTGTCTTTGTGATGTGACACTTCATCACAATGACACGCGATATATTGACCTCATTTTTTGTGAGTATTTCACATCATAACGTGTGAAATAAGAAACTAAAATATACAGGATGTTCTCGAGTTATGCGAAGTGCGAAAACCTCGCATAAAATGAAATCGCAAAAAGTAAAGTAATCGTGTTTTTTTTTTTTTTTGCGTGAAGCCCAAACAAACAAACAGACAGATCAAATCAGAATACAGTGGAATCCGGTTATTGTTATCACGTTAGAACCAGTGCTTTTTGATAGCAATAGCCGGCTGATAACATTAAACGATGGAAATAAAACATTAATCAGTGGCCGACTGATAATGATGATAATAATAGCCGATTGATAACATTATCAGTGATTATAATAAACGAATTCTTACTGTATAATGCAAATGTCAACAAAACATACACTTTTAAACGTGTATTGTCACACACAATTTTTGTTGGGCAGGTCCAGCAATTTTTATGAACAACTGTGACGTCAACTTCTTGCCAACCAGTTTTCAATGGTTGAGAAATAAGCTAACGTCACAGTTATCAACAAACTGCCGGAGTTGCCATACATAAAATTGCGCAATTCTAGCGTGTGACAGGAAACCTTAATAGTAGAATACAAAATAACTCAATTTGCAATTATGTTAAAAAAGTTGCTTTAACAACAACAAAATTAACATTGGATTCAGTAAACAACGAAGTTTTCTCAATTTTCGTTTCTCGGTGTAACGGGAGTTCACGATGATATTGACAACAATAATAATCACGCAAAATTAGCCCGAAGGAAGTTTCGAGAAAGCCATTTTCTAACCTATCCCTAATATTCTTTTTTCCTATCCCTCCCATTTTATCGACCCATTAATAGTAGATAATAACCTCTGGCAATTGTCAACTCAAAGGGCGATTTGTGTCGAAAGTCGCCCAAAGATATTTTACAGTGAACCCAATGTGAGTGACAGTCTACACAAAAAATTAAAAGAAATAAATATCCAATTATTTTTTATTTATAATAACTCATAATATATAAAAAAAAATAATTGTGAAGAACCCCTAAGTTTAATTTTATACCAAGAAGAAATTACACTTTTCGTTCCCTGGCTTCATCACGACAACTGTTAGGCCTACTAAAACAAAATTTTTATACTAACATCCTGGGTAGATTTTGATAAATGATTGTAACCGCTAGTTTCTCTTATACACACTCAAATAAAAGTAAATAACATCTATCTACATAATTGACAAGTTGGGTGTTTATACTCTTTATACCAGCTTCACTTCTGAGTGAGTGAGTTTGAGCTGAGAATTTAACGTATACTGCCATCTACAGTCGTTTATGAGAATAACCTGTAGAGTCCAATGTACAAAAAAACGCATAAAACGAGAACCGCATAAGTCCTTCGCATAAATAAAAACCGGATAAGTACAATGTGAAAAAAAAATCGCATATATAAATAAATAAATCGAAAATTTCAGAAATAAAAAATGAAATTACTCAAATCTGGCATAAATCAAATATCTAAACGATCGCATAAATTTATATTTGCATAAATCGATTTTAGCATAAATCGAAATGTGTAGAAATGCGGAAAGAAATCAACAATAAAATTACTCAAAACATGCATGAATTGAATAACGAATTCCTCAAAGAGTGCAAAAAATTTAATTCGCATAAATAGAAACTTGCAGAAATTAAAAATAGATCTTTTTGCATCATCCAAGTACATGCAGTATATCTGTATATGATAGTATATAAAGAGTATGCTTAAAAAAAAAGCATATTTAATGTACTTGCTGTATTTTGTTTCAAAACAAAATAAAACAAACCACTTGCGAAGCACGGGCTTCAGTTTTTCAATAAGACGTAACTTAATGTCTTACCTCAGTAATAAGACGTGATCTCAAAGTTCCGGTACTGTATAATACACAGTGCACTGCAATTATTCTTAACAACAGCAAATTTAGTTTTCCCAAACTTAATTACATTTCTTCAAATTCACTGTATAATGGACCTATTATACACTCTATACATGTGCATCCTTCATAAAACTTAGCGTTATTCGAGTTGCATAGTCGTCTCCTAGACTTCCGCAATCCGTGAATGGGACCCACAGTTTTTATTCCGACAGATGACACTAGAAACATTTGCTACTACCAAAATTGCACAAATTTTCCCCAAAAATATGATACGATGGACCACATCTCTTTTTTATAAACATGTATACGATTAAAATATAGTTTTTTTTCACCATAAAAAACACCCACACAAGAGTTTTCTCAATGACTTATTTATTCTAATTGAGGGGGAAGAGAAAACTAGTCGACGACACTCATGTGTTAAACATTTTACTCAAGAATCCAAGAACTTTTAAGGGGTGAAGAAAAGAGTGTGTTATGAAGTATGGGAGACAAAAAATATGGAAAAGGAGAAAAGTAGGGAAGAAAAAAAAGTTAGGAAATATGTTTTTAACTACGGGTACGAGGGAATACATTACTGAATAGACTGCATACACAGACACTTCTGTGTCGTCTCCTATGCCTATTACGAAATAATGATCGTGTTTGTAAGCTATACCTAATTGGTTCTGCAAGCGATGAAACGAATCGGTCTACATAGCGTTCTTCAGTACGCGGTACGCCAAAAAATAGTTGGCCTTTCATAAAAAAATTAAATAAATAAAAAGGAAACCATAAAAAAACATTAACTAGCAAAATTGAGAAACAACTTTCACGTAATGAGATCATTTCTATATCAAACCTGAAAACACCAAATTGAAAAAAAAATAAAATAAGTTCAATAAAATAAAATTAAAAAATCACAACTTCAAGCGTTGTTTCGTGAATCGTTAATAGGTTTGAAAATAAACGAGGTCATCGAAAGAATTTATTATTTTTTTTTAATAATAATGAGATTTCTATGAAAAGCACCTATTCCTAGATCACCCCATATAAATCAAATATAATCGTTGCCGTAAAATCTTTAACGGCGAATCAGTACTGGTTATAAAGTAGATTCTTAAAAATGCACAAAGTACACACAGTACAAAAACTGTATTGAACCAGAAACACAGAAGCTTATCCTATAACCTATATGAGATGTTTAATTAAACATTTGAATTCTAACCATGGTCACGTGAAAAATTCCCGTGTTGCCCATTTGATGTACAGGATAAACAATGGTCATGTGGTTCACTTGTCGCCATTTCACTTTAAACAATGATCACGGAAAATGTGACTTGTTGCCAATTTTAATTGAACAATGGTCACTTGAGATAGCCGCGTGCGTCCATTTTAAATCAAACAATAGTCGCGTGGTTCGCATGTCGCCAGTTTACTTTAAACAATAATCACGGGCAAAATCACGTGTTGCTAATTTGAGTTGAACAATGGTCACTTGAGATATCCACGTGCTGCCAATTTAAATTAAACAATGGTCACGTGATGCTAATTTGAATTAAAACAAGTCATGAGAAATATTCACGTGCAGTCAGTTTGAGTTAAACAATGGTCACTTGAGATATCCACGTGCTGTCAATTTAAATTAAGCAATGATCACGTGATGCTAATTTGCATTAAAACAAGTCACGATAAATATTCACGTGTAACCAGTTTGCCTTATATACAATGGTCACGTGCAACAAGACAGTCACTTTTTATCTAAAGTCACATCATATGTCACACAGGTTTGTACATTTTTCAATAAGCGTATACAACCAATCCATGCATGAACTGCACAATTTTATTCATTTACCAATATAACTTACTGTCATTTTAGTGAAACAAAATGACACAGTAAAAAAATAACACTACACGTGTAAAACACATCACTGAGACTTGTTAGAACAAACTTAATAAACATAAATTCTAAATAAACAAACATCATAATTTTGCTATATTTCTTTTTGCACATCGTATTTACCCATTTCTTGCTTTTTTTCATGTTTCATTTATTCATTCAAATCCTTTCTTTTTTTTTAAAAATAAGTCACAAAAAATCATGGAACACAACAACAAAAAACCACACTAAAAGAAAAAGACACAAGTGCACATCCAACATGGTGGTGGCAATCATCATCGTCATCATCTCCAATTCTTCTCTGTACTCTTCTATCTACAATTCATCACATTCTCCTCTTTTACTGCCGTGTTTAAGTGTGTCCTATTCTTTTTTTTTCGCACACATTTTTTTTCTCCCCTTTCTTCTTCTTCTTCATCTCCCTTCTGTTCGTGGAGACAAGAGAAGTAAAAAGACAAGAAGGGGATAAAAAAAAAACTATAATAGGTCTCCCACCTCGTTAGTCGCAATGTCTTCCCACCCTGTAGAAGAATCCCAGAGATGCCGCTCCATTTCTCCCCCTCGGTTTTCAGTAAACAAACTTGAGCACATCAAACACATAAGAAAATGCTACCACCGACCCAACGAAAACCGCTTGTTAACCAAAGCCAAGAAAACGTCGACGACGTCAACCTTCATCTTAAATCACAACAGAAATCTTTTCCCCATATACTGTATACACATATAAAAAAAAAAGTTTTGTTCTCCACCCCCTCTTTGTATTTTTTTCTTCTTTTTGTTATCCCCTTTAAAAAAAAAAAGAAGAAAATAACTTCCACTTGCCTGGCGAGAAGTTAACAATAAGAGCAAAATGAGAGTGACCAATAAATAATGATTTTCAACTTACGGACCCCTTGAAACTTTTAAATTGAGGATGACTTTAAGAACTGTCTACGTTGAGTTACAAGACTTTAGAAACTGTCTAGAGTCTTTTCATGACAACAATAAAGAAACATGGGGTTTTATAAATTGAGATTTGTTATAAAATGTAACGCTTGTAAGTCGCTTGCATTAAAATAGTGTAATTGCTTCGATGAACGAAAACATGACAATTTAACGAATATCTGACCTAGGTAAGACGAGGAAAAAACCCGTGAGGATACACACTGATTTGGGATCCCTCTTTATACTAATCTTTATGTACATTCGCGTTATCGTTTTCCTTGTATGCTAAGTGTGTTTTTACTTGTTGTCAATGGAAACATTCTTCAGCGGAAAGCAGCACACAGAGAAGCACCACTTGCTTTTTATACAGAGTGAATATGGTCTGTACAAACTATGAAACTTTTCCAGAGACCTAGACAAGCAGAAAATGTCCTATGAGCATGGGGTCGGAAACGCTTGTGACGATTCGAAGTTTGCCTACAATGGCTGGCGAAATTATCACGTCAAATCGCCCAACCTTTTTTTCTCCATTGCCATTGAGACAAACTTCAAACCGTCATAACTCCAGAAGCAAGCGTTTCTGACACCTTGTTAATAGGACATTTTTTGCTTGTTTAGGTCCCTAGAATTTATTCCCAAAACTTGTACAGACCATTCAGATTCACCGTATATAGTACCGGTAGTTTAAATAAAGTAGTCTCTCTCTAATCCGACGTCTATCGAACCAGCGGGTGTCTGATAACTGAAGATTATCGGATTACTGGATTTTTGGAAACAACAAATCACTGTTTATTAATACACCAACTTTGCAAAAAACTAACCACACAATACAGGGTACTGTACAAAGTATGAAAATCACGATAAAAAAAAACTACGTAGAACAGTTAGTTATTAAGTCCATTTTCAATATCATTGCACACCAAATTCGTCAATTTTGGGGGTCTGGCGAGGTGTCGAACTAGAGAAACACTACTGTACTAGTTTATCAATCAACCTCAACAATAAACCCGAAAAAAAAATGAACGGATGAAGTAACTAAATATCTCTCTCGTGGTGCATAAAATAAACATCTTTTCAGTCGATTTGAAGAAAGAAAAAAGAGAAGAAAAAATATATGTATATGAAAAATAATCCTCAAAACCACACGCGTACGCTCTTCCATTACAGTCTCCAGCGAGTAATTTCGGCGCATAGCTCTTCATTCATCAGATTCTTTGATGTCGGGGTAGGAAAAAAAAAACCATATGGTTTTGTATGACCGTCTCCGTATGGCCTTGTCTACACACAAGTCATATAAGACGCTCAATATGAATTTTTCTTTTCCAGTCAAAGCAGATGGCTAATGGCAAAGATGACAAACGCGCCAACGTAACGCAGTGGACAACTTTCGAGGCAACTAATTCGTGTTAACGAAACAGCTTGAGACACATCTAGCCAGGTGGAACTGATCGTTCCGTGTTTCCTTTAATAAAAAGCAGAAGCGCGTGTTTTTTTTTTTCCTCTATTATTTTTATAAAAGATGACATAAAAAAGACCCACCACCATCCTATGGGGAAAGAGACCCATTAAATCCAAAGAAATATGAGTGAAGAATAAATGTGAAAATGGAATGGTATCATATGCTGTCTGACACGCAGACGATTGATGTTTCGTATTGGAAACCTAAAATGAAACATGCCTAAATTTCAAGAAAATCAGTTTCACGCTCAACGTACAGAGAGTGTATGAAATATTCTCTCATTCAAAACAATGCTGCAGTTTAAATTAAACCATTAGAATGCCTATTTTTGTCACCAAAGTTTGCACGTTTGAGATAAACATGGGTCCCTGAACCTAAAACGTGTCCATTCAGTTTCAAGCATGGTCAAGTGTCACATTTGTATGTGAACTTGGTCACTGGATGAATTTTAAAATAATATGAGTAGATTAATATGCATTTATACTAAAAAATGCTAAAAGTAGGTCCGATTCTCATTAATATCAACAACAAAAATCACGATTACAAGACCAAAATTAAAAAAAACAATGTCCTCTTTAATTTTTGATGTAACCCAACACAGTGAAATCCGACTATTACAGTCACGGATAATGTTTTCAATCAGCTATTATTATCATAAGCAATCAGACCCAAAAGACTGTTTAATGTATTTTTATCTACTGTTTAATGTTGTCAGCCGGTTATTATTATCAAAAAGCACTTGTCACAGAGACCTTTAATAACTTCGCTTCGCTACGTAGCGAAGATATTAACGTTCTCTGACTTTTCTCAAAGTGATCATAATAACTGAATTCCACTGTACAACCCAAAAAACCCAACAACCCAAAAAAAACAACCCAAAAAAACACGCTTAAATATAAAAGTGAAAGTCCATATAACACATTGTTTACAACTAAGCAATCTTCAAAAAACTTAAAACACATTGAACTAAAAGAACACGACCATGTGCACCTCACATGCAATGGGTTCCGCATTAAACGGCGACTTCCAACAACACATGCACAAGAGAATTTTTTTTCCACCAGCTCCTTACGGCCAGATAACGTTTATCTTCAAACTGCTCCTTGTTATTTCCAACATACTATTTTGGGTGAGAAACGGATCATGCTTTTTGAAGATGAATAGCAAGAAAATTTTGTGGCAGACCCCCCTGTGCAAAGGGGAGAAAACGTATGACTATGATGATGATGAACGGTTTGCGGCAGCCGCAGTACTGAGCACATAGAGGAAGTCCCCACGGCTAGTCATTATAAATCAGAATATTTCATAATAACCGGCACCCCGGATATGGAAGCTTTTCCACTTTTCTCCCCCGAAAAAATGACTGACTACGACAAGGGGATATCCAAAGCTTCTTCTTTGCTCCCATTTCTCCTCTTCCCTTTCTAGTAGTCGATCCCCATTTTTTAAAAGAAAAAATTATAGTAATTGCTGTGACGTTCACGCTAACCGATTAGGAGACCCATTTTTTAAACTAAATATATATATTTTGAACTGGACAAAGAACATACATCAACTAATGGAAGCTATTACAATGTAGGTCGCGTTCGATGACAAAACCGATTATATATGTATAAATACTAGAACAGATAATATTGAAACAATTACAGTAGAAACAATTATAGTTATACCAATATCATAGAAACTGAAACTGATTGGCTGAAATCTGCAGAATCGAAAGTGTTCTAAAACAACAATATCAAAATAATTGTTATAAAAAATAATCAGTCCCAAAGTGATCACAATATCTGGTTTCCACTGTATAGTAAAAACCTACTTACACAGATGTGATATACTGTATATGCATACATGATGT
This sequence comes from Cryptops parisi, assembly GCA_034695005.1. Taxonomy (NCBI): domain Eukaryota; kingdom Metazoa; phylum Arthropoda; class Chilopoda; order Scolopendromorpha; family Cryptopidae; genus Cryptops; species Cryptops parisi. The sequence continues at coordinate 4,501 of JAQIWH010002504.1, read as the reverse complement.
ATGATACATCTATATTTATGTAACACATTATAGCACTAGTGTTTAAAAATCAATAGCAGTGAAACTCATATCAATGAAGATGTTAGACTCATTCAAAACAATATTTGAGACCAAAATGTTTGTTTCACAACCCTATTACTCTAGGACTATCAAACCTATAACAAAAACATTTTGCATGTGCATTAAGAAAATTAATGAGATGTGCATCTCGAAGTCAGTTTTTCGAATTTTTAATTTCTATTTTGAAATAATTGAAGAGCTTATTTCCAAAACGTCTTAAATCCAAAAACAATTTTTCAGGAAGCAAGGTTGTTTTTTTTTATATTATTCATTTGACCATATATTTTGCATATAAACATGGTTTTTGAGAGTGTTTTCCAGTAGGAAATAATAAGTTTTGAGTATTGAAAATAACCAGCGGAATCAGCGACGCACAGATAGATGTCAGGGCCACTTATTAAAAAACAAAATTGATTAAAATGAAAATAAAACGTTTTTCAATTGCTCATTTTCAACCACACTCAATAGATGTCGCCGCCAATATTCACAACTTGAAACAACAATAGTCAAAAATCTCCTAATGCTTTTTACGAATGAAAACTGTAGATATCACCAAAATAGTTAATAAATAACTCAACTATTTTTTTACTTTTGTTACAAAAATAAAGTTTGCACAAAAAAACAACAACCGGACCAACTGTTTTAAATCTCACTGTCGAGATAGCAATAGGGCCAAACAACCACATCAAAGGAACAAAGATGGAGTGTTAGCCCATTCTTCATCATCGTTCGTACATTCCCTCCATTGAAAGAAAAATAAGGGGGAACTACTACTACTACTACTACTACACTGTGTGTTGTTGCAAAAGAACAGCTCCGTGGGTATTATAAGGATTTTCTTCACTGTCAAGAGGAATTATTTTTGGAGGGGGCCTTTGCCATGGGTTTCCAACAAAGGCATCCGTCTTCATTCTCGTGCGAAATCTCGTTTAGTCTAACAAATGAGTCACTTGTTTCCAATGACATGCACGGGAAGATAAAGAAAAAAACAAGTCGCCCAAATAGACCTAAACTTGTAAAATACATGACAACCATACACACAGGTGGAGAAAGTGAACAATGAAGTGGTTGAAATACTTTTGTGATGGAAAAACATTTCGCTCATCGTAAACATGTATGGCTAAAAAAAAATTAACATCATGAAAAAATAGTTTCTCACGCTATTGAGAGACTATTTAAGTCAATCTATAATGGATCGAGCTCAATTCTTTAATACCTTCGTAGAAAAAAAAAATCCAATTTCACCAAGATATTTATCTATTTTTAAAGTATCCATTGACCATTTAAACCATGAATTTTGTAGGTAATTTGGTTGGTGAGCAAAAAAGTTACACATCAAAGTTTTGTGCCCGATCATTGAATTTAATCGGATTTCACTTTTGAAAAATATATGACAACATACAAAACTGTTGGAATGTTTTTGTACTTAAGTTGACGCACAAAAGTGAGCGTAAAATTGAACAAAACTCAACAGATTGTACTCATTCTATATACCTAATTTTTTCAATCTTTCGAATAAATCGAACACCTCCATAAAAAAACCAAAATAAAAAACCAACTGTTTGTTAGTTCGTAATTACTGATCGTCTTAAACCATACCGAACTAAGTCAAAAAAAACTTCAATTTAAAAAAACGACAATATTACTTCTGGTTTGTCCATAGAATTTCATGTTATTCCGATTGATCTCCGTAGTGTGGTGTAAAGCCTGATCTACACGTAACCTTTTATCGTTAGTTCTGCATGATCATGCCATTTTGCACAAACGGTACGTATGGGTGGCAAGTTTGACGAATTGCATGAACTGAAAGTAGTGCGGACGCGATTTTTGCGTCGGTTTTATCTGTCAAACTGATCTCTTCATGCCAGATGACGACAAAACGTTACGTGTGGACCAGGCTTAACTCACTCTAATTGGTTTAGCAATATAATTCTATGCCTAGACCATGACTCAATGGCCTCATTTCATGCATTAACTCAGAACTGTAAGAAGTGAGTTAGTTCACTATCGTTTAACACGATCCATATGAAAAACAATTTAAACAATTTTCAACATGTCAAACTTAGAACATAGGCAACGTGCCAAATTATTTGATACTCCTTAAAAAATTGAACTCGCGAATGTGAGAAACTAAAGAGTCTCGAATGTAAAAAAACTATGCAGTGAATCGCCAATTTTGGAATAATTCTTATAGTTCTTTGAGGTGATTTCGAATAACACCACACATGTAACATGTTTCAAGGTGAACTATTTTTTCTCACCCTGCAGGTGTTTCAACCCAAGGAAACGCCTTCACTTTTAATTATAAGACCTCAAAAAAACCATAGTCTGTATTAAAAAAACCCAACTATAATAGACGTACATTATTTTTGTCACTATCAATAAACCCTAATGTAATTAACTTCAATCTTCGAAGGTGTAGTATTATGAGAGTGGGACGGCGACTTTTGCTAAGTTAACTGATACTTAATAACAAAATGGAATAAAAAAATTAAACCTATCAAAATTAATATCCAAAAAAATCTTCATCATTAAATCTATGCTACAGTACTACGATATAAATAATCTCACTTTCACCTGCGCTAATGCGAAACACCTGTCATATAGTAATGGCAACTTGCCAGATCATAAAAAAATCTGTTACGTGAAAATCGAAAGAAAGTAGTTTTACGAAAACATATAGGCTAAGGGTGAAATACATTTTTCATAACGAATACATTATAAAAATGATCAATTGTGAAGAAAATATGAAAAAGTTTCGTTTCAATAACAAAATCGAAACTACATCAATCAAAGTTCGCAACGCCATCTACAGTTACAAATGATAACTATATTATTAACTATGAAATCGTTTTGTTATTTTTAGTTCTGTATATAAACACAAACTATACACAAAAAACAACTATAAATAAGCACGAGAACTGCAAGTGAACAATCATTTTCGCATGTCATTTTTCGCTTTCATCACGAGATAGCCCATCTTGTCGTGTAATTAATTACGAAGAATACAAACATCTTTTAAACAGAACATCGCATCTTACATTATCTCTTACACAGCACAAAATTTTCAACTTCATTTGTCAACTCGACGACATTTGTAATCCTTCCTACTGCTACAGTGAGTAACATACAGTTAAAAATGTTCAAAAAAAGAAGTCTCGATTTTAATCACCCTCCACTCCCTATTCGCACTCGCACAAAATTGTCTTCTATTGGGACACGTAATCTGATAAATATATACAATATATATATAAAAACACAACTAACCAACCCTCTTCTAGAGAAAACTAGTATAAAGATAAGAAGACGATTGATAGGTCGAGGGACTGTCAAAAGCGCGGAGGTTAGTAGCAAAAGCAACAGACATCTCATCAACATCCAACCTGACCTTGCTTGTCATCCTTCCACTGTATTTACTATAGGTAAAGAAGAACAAGAAAAAGAGATATCTGAGTGAAAAAATTCAGGGACCGGGTATACTTTGTACGTCTCAACATCATTAAATAGCGTTGCTATAAATTCACCGGGAAGTATAAATTGGAAGTGGTCGTAAGAACGATTTAAAGATGGTAGATTAAATTGGTCTAGAGTGATATATAAAAAGTGAATGGAACTCCCCTCTTCCCCCCTCAAAAAAAAAAAACACAATGATAAATATATGTGATATCTCAAAATGAAGCGGATAAGATATTACTGTCATCAATTTGATATTTTAGAGATAAAAAAATTCCAAGTTTAAACTTATACTTCATACAAGGATAACTTAAGAACTGTTTCAATGAACTGACTGGATACAACAAAATAGTGAATGCAAAACGCGTCTTTTAAAAGTACCAATCAGCATAAAATTAATGTTACATAAGATATATTACAATATAGAATGTTATGTTTTTTATAACTACTTTTTTGTAAACAAAAAAAAATAGTTGAAAATATGTTATGGCAAAGGAGAGAAACCAATTATAGGAGAAATCAATTCCCTCATTGCAAATTAAGAAAAGGAATTAGACTTCCCATCAAGCTGTGGGAAAGTCATTTATCAACAAAGCCAAGTATTTTATCAACGTATACATTTTATCATGCTGCTATAAATTATATTCCCTTCTTTTTCTACATATTCATATACGTACATATATACACAGTCACAAAAAAATGGTCATTTTCGTGCAAGCTTTCATCCAAAGGAATAAAATTAATTAAAGTCAGATGGCTTCTCTACCTAAGTGTCATCTGGTGAAAAAAAAAGGTAATAAACTTTCTTTTTCTTATGTAATTTATAGACCAGCATATATTAATCATCCGTCACCAGTGTTGTATAAAACAAAAATGTATTGTATAAAATGTATACAAATTCCTCTTTTAAATACCGATATTCATAGATATATATAAATATTTCGAGACATCCGTTCTCTCCCATCAACGAATCAATATACTGTATGTG
>JAQIWH010002503.1:0-24190 GCA_034695005.1 Cryptops parisi | reverse complement strand
TTGTAATTATTTACACATTAGTTATGGAATATTATTTTTATAATAAGTTATCAATTACAAAACAAAAAGTTATTATTATATGCTTTGTATGATTTTCTTGCAAGTGATTGGAAATATAATTATTTATTAGGAATGTTGTTTTAAAGTTAACTGGCAATTTTGATGATGATGTCATAGTCGTATGCAAATGAATTAAGATGACATGAAAGTAACGTAAGAAGTAAAACACTTTTTGGAGCTTTGCTGAAGGTGGAACATAAAGAAAACAAAGAACATGCCATGTTGGATTTCTACAGTTTTTCATTGCAAATGGTAACCAGTGTGAACCACTACTAAGGTAGATGTGGCAAGATTGCCAGTACTGTTGTTGGGAAGTAACCTAACTTAACCTAACCTAGGTGGAGATTTGCTGAAAATCTAGCTACTTTTCAAGTGTGCAACATGGAGAAAAGAAGAATGACACCATCTTGGATTTCCACAAAATGTTTATCAGATCATTGTTCCCAATATTCCCAAACAATTGTCACCCCTATACATTCTGTAGCAAGAGAGTAATAAACAATTGTAGCGATGGGGAGGCTGAAATGCACCGAATGGAATACTGCCGAAAATTGTTTTGTTGCTAAAATTAGGTAATTTCATGTAAATAACCAATTTACTAATAACTAATTTTATGAAAATAACCAATAAATATTTTCACTTTTATAAAAAGTAAGAATATATAGGGTGACAAATGTTTACTACTCTCATTAGTCTTTTTATTTGAAACTAAAATTGTTAGAAATTACGAATTCTTCACAGAAGCACACTTAAAATCTAATTAAAAAATAATATGGGCTATTAGTGGCATAGTATTTTACATGCCAATCATGATAATATTATCAAGAGTAAATACCATTTAGTTTCCAATGTGTAAACTAAAAAAACAACTTTATACAGAGTTTTATAAGTCGTTGCAAAGTCGATTCGGTAGTAATGTGGATTAACTTTTGCTTTTCACATTTTCACAAAAATCAATATGTAAATTGCATAAGGATATATTTTTGGTAAAAAGATTAAAAAACATATTAACAACTGAACAGAAGATTACATTTATCAAATCTAAAATACAACTACAATTAACATATGGAATCATATTGTGGTCATAAACATCAACATACAAGATCAAACGACTCAATGCAGCTTTTAATATTATTATTCGTGTTCTTTTTCGATATCACACTACACCTCTACAACTAAACTTTGTATACTAAAAATATCAAATATTCCTAAATTAATTCTATATAACCAACTTAAAGAACTCAATTTATTTATCCACATGGAAACACACCCATCACATAAATATTCAAAGTTATACGTGGACAAAAATAATAGACGCACCACAACATCATATAAATTTTAAATTGATTTAAGTATTCCTTTCTCTCTTTACAATAAGTTCTCTTTCAATACCTTTGAAAAGTGAAACTTACTACCGATAAGAATCAGGAAGTGGTCCTCAAAAAATAATTTTAAAAATATTAATATCTCACATTTCAATAATTTAATCTATAAGCATTTAAATTTGACGTAATAAATATTATTATTTTAAGTGTATTTTAGCATTTTCTTGTTTTTGTTGTTGCCATTATCGATTTGTACGAATCATTTTAAGTAAAGATAAAAAATTAAAAAAATAATCAAGTCGGCGCTATTCCAGCGATCCGTAGCGAGGTACTGCAAACTTGGCATCGTTCAAGTTGGACAATTTTTCACTAAAAACGCTTATTGACGTTCAAATATAGTCAATAACCAATATGGGTTTTATGTAAATTAAACAGACTTATCGACTATATTTGGACGTTTATGAACATTTTTAGCGAAAAAGCGTCCAGCGTGAACGTAGTTCAATGAAATTAATAATTTATTTTAATTTTTTGAATGTAGATGGCGTAACAGGTATTGATTTATTAAAAACTATTAATATTTTTAATTTAGTTTCAATTCGTTCGTGTAGATTGCGCCACGTGTATTAATTCGTTTTAAATTAAGTTATTTTTGGTTTCAGTTTAAATTTTTAAGTGTAAATAGGGCAAATGCTATTTTTATTTGAAAATTATTAAAGTGATTTAAATGCATTTTAATTTGAATGGCATTACTGGTATTGGTGCATTTTAAATTACTTTATTTGGTAATTTATAAGAGTAATTGCGTTATAGTTATTGTTTTATTTAAAATTTCAATGATTAGTTTAATTTTATTGATGTAGATGGCGCCACATTTATTGATACGTCTCAATTAATTTATTTAGTATTTTAGTTCAAATTTATAAATGTAGATGGAGCCACATTTATTGATACGTCTTAAATTAATTATAGTATTTTAGTTTAAATTTATAAATGTAGATGGCATCACAGGTATCGTTCTATAAGTAGGGTATGATGATGATGATGATATGGTAGGGTTATTCATTTTATTTAATAGTAAACAAATTTGCTCATGTAATCGTTTATTTTTTTTACAGGAGATGAGCTTCTTTTAAACTACGTAAGCGTACAGTATTGGGTTATCTTGGAGTTTACGTTGTTAAACGACGACGTTGAATCTTCGTGATGGGAACACCCTCCCTCTCAGAATTTACTTGCTATTTGCTAAGCCACGACAAATTACATGGCAGCAATACATCAGTGTGGAGTTAAATTTATAGTTAAAAATTAAAAAGTTTATCAAATATATGATTAATTATTCAATAAGTTGTTTTTTTTCTTTTGGTCCTTTTAACTAAGCTTTGGTTATCTGGCCTCAATGTCAAAGTCGCATTGCTGTCATTTAGCAACCTAAACTACGAGATTACCCGAACTATGCACACGTTAAAAAATTGCTATTCATACAACCAGTAAATCCCTTTCAACTCAAGGAGTCCTTTCCATGACTCAATAGAGAAACCGGTTGCAGTCTGACAACTCTGGTTGTGATTGTGGCTAATATTATATTCATTTGTGAAGCTCCATTTTCTTTGTTTGTAAATCATGATTGAACTGTACCCGTCAAATTTAGTGAGAGAGTGTGGCTGTGGGGGTTTGTCTTGTAGTTTACATTGGTGTATGGTTACCATGCAACTCAGTCTATAGATACAAAGATCAGGTTAATTAAAAAGCAACAAAAAACATTAATGATTCAATAAAATCATAAATCAACAATTAGTTACTTTTTAGTTTTTTTTTAACCAAACTAACCTGGCCTTCATACCCAAGGACCAGTATTTCTAAATTAGATTTTGTCATTCTAATCTTTATTATTTGTAACACCAAAATAGATGAAAATCATATAGCTTATGCAAGCACTTTTTAGTTGAGTGTGTAAAAGCCACACTGTAACGCAATGTATGCACTAGTTGTATATTTTCATTGTTCGGTTACTTGTAAACCATCCCTGATGGAAACATTCTAAAAAATAGTTTATTTCAGGGCAAAAAGTGCTATATGGTCCAACTATTTTGTTTTTTGGGCCCAAAAATATTCATGTTTGTTGACCATTGTTGTATGTATACATAATTGATATGAGAGTATTTTGTAACAAGGAACTAAGGATGATAGAAAACATATATATATATAGAATCAGAATACAAAAATATTCCTTAAAAAAAACATCTGTTTTCAGACTTGGGCCAAAAATTTTGCGATAAATTCATATAACATGCATCTTATATTCGTGAAAATACGGTACTTGCAAGTTGCAACATTGCTGAAAATCAAACTTGTCATTTATTCTATAAAAACTGAACATAAGATAACAAAAAAGAAACCTGTTGTTTCTAAAATTCATTGTCGGATGCCAACCCTTTGTAGGCATTTTGTTATGCACGTTTCTAAACACTTGATAAGTTACTCAAACAACATTACTTTTTTGTGTGTCAAAATATTTTCTTATGTGTTCCATCATTGAAAAAATTCAGTGAGATATTTTTGTTCTTCGCAGATACCTTGAAAACAACATGGAGAGACAATGGCTTTATTTGTTTTTTTGGAGTGGATTAGCAACTAGTCTTGTGCACTGTGGCTCCGATTTTTTTGGATGTGGAGGATTCATCAAATCAGACATCCCTATTAAGTTTTCTTCAATTATTTTAAAACTGTAAGTTGGGGTTTCCTCCTATGCTGGGACTCTTCTAAATAAATAACAACCACAATACACTTTCACTTCACTCTACATGTCTAGAAAAAAGTTAGTCACTGTTAGTGAGTCGATTTAAGCATGTGCCATTTGTGTGGGCTGGCACTGCTGGACCTGCAACATGCAACACTATAACCTCTAAGGTTAACTTCTGTCTCCATGATTGAATGTAGTTTGCATTAACATTTCATTGGCTGTTAACGATCAACACGTTCCAACCAGGGTGTAGTGATTAATGCATGTGGGGTTTTTGTCATGTGATTAAATTAAAGCTCTCTTTTTTGTTTGAAGCTATACAAAACAAGGCACGTTAAAATATCAAACGGACTGTGCTCCCAATAATGGTTATTACTTGATTCCACTTTATGACAATGGAGACTATGTTATCCAAGTAAGACTTGTTGAATTAAATATGACTTGAATCAACACTAGGCAGTATGAACGCCTAAGGGCTTCTTGTTTGTTTATTTTTCACAGGTGGAACCACCAATTGGATGGAAATTTGAACCTGACAAAGTGACTCTTCACATTGATGGAACAAATGATCCATGCAGTCAAGGAAAAGATATCAATTTTTTTTTCAAAGGATTTTCCATAATGGGAAAGGTAATGCATGTTCGTTGGATATTTTGTCGTACATTGATCAATTTGGTTCACTTCCATATTATACCTTTTTTTTCCTGTTGAGGTTGCGAGTCAAGGTGATAGCGAGGGACCGGCAGGTGTAACTGTTCACCTTAAACAAAAGGGTCACGATGATGTGTTTGTTGACACGCAGTCCATCGAAAATGGAGATTATAGTTTTTCGGGAATATTTCCTGGCTCCTATGTTGTCGTTGCGTCGCACCCTCGGTGGAAGTTCCTTGTTTCGCAGTCAACAATCGACGTAAAAAATGACAATGTAAATGTTGAAAACTCGCTTGTTGTTGCGGGATACGATGTGCAGGGACGTGTGACCAGTGAAGGTGAATCCATTCGAAACGTCCATTTTCTATTGTTCTCGAGCCGAGTGATCAAATCCAAGTTGGAAGGATGTTTTACGTCGCCTGTGGATGGTTTTGTGGATTCCCAGCAAAGAATCCCTGTCTGCCATGTTTCATCAGACGATGATGGCCAATTTGTCTTCCCAGCAATTCCCCCTGGTCAGTATACGATCATACCTTTCTACAAAGGTGAAAACATCAAATTTGATGTGAGCCCCAGTGAAGTGAATTTCACCATCGGCCATTCCAGTTTCACATTTGCCAAAGTGTTCAAGGCAAGTTGCTCGGTAGTCAATTGGATTCCATTGCATGTTACTTGACGTTAGTGGTGATCTCAGATTTCTTCGTTTATAGGTCGAAGGTTTCAGCGTAGGAGGATGGGTGAAGGCATCGAAAACAGGGAGTGCGGGGATTGCTCTCGCACGAGTCCTACTCAATGGGCAACAGGTTGCACAAACAAACCACGATGGTCATTTTCACTTGGAAAACATGAAGCCTGGAAATTACAGATTGCAAATTGTGAAAGGTTAGCATCTTCATCAAGCACAATTGCAAGCATATCAAACCACTGACACTGACCTTAACTTTGATTTCTTTTGCAGATGGTGTGAATTTTGATGTTTTGGATGTGAAAATCACGCCCAACACGCCTCGGATTCCTGAAATTATAGCAAAATCTTTTCGCATTTGTGGACAACTTAAAATTGTTCACCTACCTTCTGGAATGGACCTTAATGCTCAGCGTTTGATTCAGCTAAAAAATGAACAAGATGAAATGCATTCCTTCACCACCCGAACTGACAGAAATGGTCATTTCTGCATCGATGTAGTTGTTGGCAATTACAAAGTCTTTCCCAGCATTGATCAAAGTGAATCTGCTGTTGGACTAAAATTCAAGCCATCCAGCCACAACATAGTTGTAGAAGACAAATCCTTCGACAACGTCGATTTTGAGCAAACGTTTGCAACTATAAAAGGCCGAATTAAATGTCAGGTATTGTGTGGAGAAATTCAAGTAACGCTGAAACCTTTTGATGCCATCCATCAAGAACTTGCTACAGTCGCTACAGTCGTCAATGAAGCGTTTGTTTTTGATTCGTTGTTGCCAGGTGACTATAACATCTCCGTTCTGAAACCAAATTGGTGCTGGAAAGAAAAATCACTTCGCATCAAGATTTCAGACAGTGAAAATGATTCTGTGCAATTTGTTCATACGGGATACAAAATTACTATCGTAACATCACATGACACGGACATTGCTTACGAGGTCAACAACGATGTTGCTGGTAGCTTGAAAGCGAGCAAAGGTTTCAACGAGTTGTGTGTCCCCAAAGAAGGAATCTACGACATCGTGCCAAAAGGATGCCACTTATTCTCTAAAGACAAATTTAAATACAGTACTTCAAATCCACACGTCTTAACATTGACAGCATCTCACCATTTGTTAACAGGAAAAGTAAAATCAAAAGTCAAGATTGTCGACTTGGTTATTCATGTTCAAATTGAGAGCAATGAAAATTCTGCAAGCAGCACCACGCTGATTCCGACGATGGATCTTAAACCCGAGGAATTTTTCGTGTACCAATTTTCGTACTGGTCGCCTCATGGACTGAAACTCAAATTTGTCCCATCAGCTCCCATGCTGCTATTTTATCCAACCTCTTCCATGGTTGCGGTTCAAGACGATTGTCCAAGTGATGTTGTAGAATTCGAGGCCAAGCAAGGCACGTTCCTTGTAGGACAGATCACTCCTCCCCTAGCACAAGTCAAAGTCGTCGTCACCCTGGTCGATGTTAGTCTGCCTCCCATTATAGCCATGACAGCAGCGGATGGTCATTACAAAGCAGGACCATTGCATGCTAACCATTCCCACTCCATTGCAGCGCACAAAGAAGGCTACCTCTTGATACCCATCAAGAATACTAATGATTTCAAAGCTTACAAGTTAGCCCAAGTCCATGTGTCGGTGGTCGATGCCAAAGAAGAACCGCTGTCGGGAGTTCTTCTCTCTCTCAGTGGCGGCAGTGAATATCGACGAAATATTTTAACGCAGGTGAAATGAGCTGCAGTAGCTGCTAGTTTTCACTTACAAGTTAAGGATGTGAAATTTGACCATGATTGTTCTATTCTACTTGAACAGGCTAATGGAACTATTAAATTTGTTGGTCTCAACCCTGGACAGTACTTTCTGAGACCAATGCTGAAAGAATTCAGCTTTGATCCACCATCCACGATGATCAATGTCACTGAAAGTGTCAACAAGCAACTAATTTTGAGGTTAGTCGATGGTGGCGAATTTGTTTTCTCTTCGTTGTACGTATTTGTATGTAATTCCCTTACACGATTGTCATCACACTGCAGGGGCAAAAGAATTGCTTTTAGCTGTTTCGGTAAAGTGACTTCGCTGACTGGTGATCCGGAAAAGGCGGTAGTGGAAGTAGTGGGCACGAACAATTGTTCCAAATTTCAAGAGGAAGCGGTAACGGAGCAAGATGGAAAGTTTCGAATCAGGGGCTTGATTCCTAATTGTCACCACCAGCTTAGGATTAAGAGCGGTCCAGATGTCAACCAGCATATTGCACGATCTACACCATCAACCATCGAAATCTCTGTAGCTATATATGGTGACTTGTTTTTAAACTATTTCTGCCAACTGTTGGATTTTTATGCATTTTTTTTCCTCAGGTGAAAGATGGTGACATTACGGGAATACATCTGATGACGTTTCGCCACTTCACTCAGATGGACATTACTGGAAACGTAGTAACTCATACCGATTACCTGTCGACATTGAAGGTAAATTGACACTTCAGCTTGGAAAACACGACACACGATCTAGTTCGCTTGCAATGTTAAAAGTTTCCTCATTTGCAGGTGTCGCTCTCCAAAGACGAAAGCATCGATCAGATGATGCACACGCACTCCCTTTCCACCAGCAGCTTTTTTCAGTTTCCTGCAATTCCCCTGGACGGACGGTCTTACACAGTCAAACTGGAAACCACATTGTCTCGTGGTTCTTACAGTTATGCTTTACCTCAGGTAAAAAATTGGAGCCAGAATTGGAGACTATCATTCTTGCCTAACCTAACCTAACCTAACTGTGGTCATTTTCCTTGTAGTTTCACTTCAAGGCAAATTCAACTTATCGTCACATCACATTACATTTCTCCCCTGCCTCACATCCTCTTGAACATGATGTTCACCAGAGTTCTCCAGTGACACTCGTTTTGACATTTGTGGCCATTATATTCCTATGTTGTTACCATCGCCTGATGCCAATTTTTAATCAAGCCAGTGGTTTTCTGCAGTTGGCTCTACCTGTCAAGCATTCAGAAACGAACAATGGTGATAATACGGACAGAAAAAGAAAACTTAAAGTTCGTAAAGCTCAATAATTAAACTTGACATGGAGTGCTGATGCAGTTGTTTATTGTGTGTAATGGAAGATTGTTGCCTGGAGTAAAAAATAAAAAGAGAAAAGGAAAAACCCAGTGTGCTTATTTGGTCTAACCCTGTTTGTGACATGAACGACATCCTAAATAAAGTAAGGAAAAACCAACAATGTATGGGGGTGTTTAAAATTGAAATTGAACAGTTAGTTTTTAATATGTAGGCTCCATTTTTTCAAATAAGAGAAATCATGTTTTGCAAGAATCACATTTGGGCCCAAGAAAATCATTCAAGTGGTGGAAAATCCATTCTAAAATAATTGGATGGAAAATCATATTTTGCGGGGAAGTAGGTAGGTAGCTATTTGATTTTTCAGGGGTGCTTTAATGCAAGAGTAGACATTGCGCTCAGTTGTTTTTTGTTTTTGTTGCTAATGGGGCATAGTACGGCCCCACTGGGTGACACCAAAAGACTGAAATGTTTCAGCAGAAATGTAATATTTTCATAAAAAAAAATATCCTTATAGTTAGTTGAAACCACAAAAACAGCTTTTCAGCTTTAATGTACTGTATTAAAATACCTACAAGGCTAAAATTTTAACCTGTAACATTTTTCTTACTTTACATTCGATTCGCCAATTAGCTGCAGCAATGCAATGCAGGAAAGCAATACGTGCTGAATCTTGGTGGGGGGAACTTTCTCTGGTAGATACCCAATTTTCCCCCAGATCAAGAAAACAATTTCAGCTCAGGGGGAAATGCGTGGGGATCCCCCAAGAGGATCACCATAACAAGGTGGGAATAAAAGAAGCTGCCAAATCCATAGAAAGGGAAGCTCTTGGGACACTTTGGATGTGATATTAATATATTTTACTAACGCCTAATTTTGATGCACAGTACTTTAAGTATAAGTTTTCTTGTGGAATATCATCAATTTAATGACAGAAATAATAACTAAACCCCCATGTCACTGTTCCCTACTGTGTACAAGAGCTGTACCGGTAGTGTACCTTGGAACACTAGCAAAGTTAAGCAAATGCATTGTTCTAAATTATATTATTGTTGTTTATTCTAATCCAAGCATTCTCATTTATTTATTTATTCCTGTTCTTCCGTATTACCCTCAACGTCCTGGTGTGAACATGGAAGGCAGGCACTCTTGTTCAGCACATGTGCTGCTGGTAGGTATCCTCATTCTAGCAACAAGGGCAAGAGAGAACCAGTTGTCACAGTTCGAGCGAGAGAGTACAAATTAATGCCTTTAAACAAACAGGAATGAGTGGTTTTGAGATAGCTCGGGCAATTCATTGATCCAAGAGAGTATTGATCAATTATTTGTGAAATCCAGATCAATATGGCCCATTGGAAGACCAATGTTGCTTGCCCCTCCCCTCGACAAAAAGCACGTGCCAAATGTCATCACGGAAAGAACTGAGACTAAATTGTTGAAGCCAAACTATCCGGAATGTTTTATCCACAAGTGGAAGCCTATCCTAAGATATTAAAAAATAGAAGCCATTGATCGAGCACACAAGGAAGCTCGTTTGAAGTTTGCTCGGGAACACGTTACATTCGGAAAACAATGGGACATGGTTTTTTCGGATGAAAAACAGATCAATTTTGCCAACAGGTCCCAATGGAATCGAACATTATTGGCACGATATTGAAAACAAAAAATCGAAAAGACAATTTGGAGGTGGGCTGGATATGCAAGTGGTAGAATCACTCCAATTGTCTTTACTGATGCCGAATTGAATGCGCTCAAGTATCAAGACATGTTGTCGGTCAAGTCGTTATTGCCAAATGCACCTTTATTTACATTTGGAGAATACAGCCCACATTCAACAAAAGCTACTGGAGTGGTGGTCTTGCTTGAATGGCCAAGTAAAAGTCCAAATCTTGACATAACCCCATATAAACTATAATGGCAATGGGGTCATACGCTACATGTGGAGCACCTTGGTGCAAACTGTGTACAACAATTTCCATCAGTTTACTTCAAAAGAGAACTGATTGATCGCCATTCAAATAGCATGGCCACAACGTAATGAAAATGTCTGGTCTAATGTACTGTAACTTAATTCATCAATGACTAATAGATTATTAATCAAAGTTATCAAAAAATGGAGATTTCATTGGTTATCGAGCGCATTAATTTCATTAAACATCAAACCACTTTATTTAAACGTTTTTCCATGCAACTATATTAAAAAACAAAGTTTATTCTTTGATTAAGATGCGTTTCATTGTTTGTTTTTTTGGGAGAAACTATTGTTTAATAGTTAATTTTTTTTCGTACATGTGAAATTGCATATTATAAATTATGCCCGAATGAGGAATGAAATGATGTATTTGTTTGTCCGATCTTTTTTCCACCACCATTAGTAACTAGTTTTATTTAATACGTAGGATGCCCCACCATCATATCACATCACATCACATCACATCACCACCAGTGTCGAGTCGACAAGAAGAGGAAACGATCTTCTTTCTTTTATTAGATAGCTAAGCTAGGTGGTGCAACACGAGTTACGATTGTGAATCCAATTGAAATTTTAAAACCTTTTATAACTCTGCAGTTCACAGGATGAAAAGCTAGTTGGTTAACACTGCCGTCCGTCCGTTAGTATCTTTATGCAGAATCATCATTAGTTCGCAGTCTGCCACTTGGGTCAAGTGCAAAAATCTGCATCGTGAGTCGTGACCTTAGCACACCACACCACACCTATAGTGCGTTGCCGCTGGAGGCAAAGCAAAGCTGAGCTGCCTATGCCTCGAGCTGTCAATTAAACTTCCAAATTGTAGAAGGTTAACAAAGAAACGAAGCAAACAAGAAAGAAAAATGTGAACCAGTGGAATTGTTTTATTATTGATGGCGAAACTGAAATAAATATAAGATGACAAACATCATTTTCGTCAATAAATAAGAAGCAGTACGAAAAGGATGCAGGGATGGATCAGTGTTGCTGTGGAGGAGAAGTGTCATTCATCTTCTTGAGTGTATCGGTGAGTGAAAAACCGCACGAATAGGGACAATTCTTCTCATCACGTCCTTTGCGAATAGCTTGCGTGTAACCTGACACGATCGATTTAATCACTTGAGGCATTTCCACACCATCCAGGTACATGAGGTAACTACGAATAGATAGATAGATCACACGAGGTTTAAAAAAAACAATGAAATCAAAGTGGTACTCAACTCCAATGGTGAGTATAGTGATATCATTAAGAATGGTGAACAGAGTTTTGAATGGGGACAATTGGTGTCAATACTGGATTGAAATTACAAACTTCAGTTTGAAAGTTTTATGCCACTTAATTTTTCATTACTTTTCGAAAGTCGAACATGTTTCGGAAGGTGAAAACATGTTCGGTTTTTGAAAAAACCATTAAAAAATAAAATGGCATCAAACTTTCATAACTCAAGTCTCAGTAATTTCAATCCAATAATCAAATTTGGAAATGGGAAAGAAAAACAAGCCCAATGTGGACTGTACTTCATACAAAGCTCGAGGGTCAACGTAGAAAAGACGTTTGCAAGAGGACTTGAGAAAGAAAATATGTTTTTCTTCTTGACTAACTAAACTCACATTTTTTAAAATTACTTTTATATCGTTCCTATGTTATACAACAAATAACAATAGCAATTGTGCACTGCACTGCACTGCACTGCAAGTTATTGCTTGTCACCTTTTAAATATATTCGATTGGAAAATGAGCAACTACGTACTGTACTTCAAGAATAGACCAACGAGCGAGCAGGGTCTTGAACGTTGGAATTTACCACTCGCGGTCAACGAAATGATCGCATCCAAATGGTTCCATCACAGAACGTACAGACGAGAAAGAACATCTTTTACTTCACTGAATCCTGAATTCATTATTATGACTTGTCTTCATTATCATAGTAATTTTTAGCCTTTCACCACGATAGAAATTTTTTCACCTTTCAAGCATTTTGAAATTAGAAATAAAAAAAAAGTCTACCACCGTTTTCTCATCATCATCATCATCATCATCATCATCATCATCTCACAATGAGTGAAATTCAACCACATACAAGCTAATTAGCACAAAACAGTTTTTTAAGATTCGCTATCACATTCAAGTTCTGAATCAAATCAAAAGTTTCCCCCACAAGTCAGAAGCTACATCGATGTCGCAATTACGTCTTCAAAGTCCCATCCAAGTCAAATAAGTAGAAGCTTAACTATGAGTTGAAGAAATGTTGTAAACGAGTATCATCGACTAAACTTACAAACAGATGAAACATCATCTTTAGCACATCAAGATCACACGTTAGCCTTCTTGTGAACTTGAGGTTTATTTTCTGTTTCCTTTTTTTTTTATTATGACAACAACTTGAACATAAAAGTCACTATGCAATAGCATACAATTAGTAAATTCTATCACAAACCGAATCAAAACCTGACTATTTACTATTTATAGAGGGTGTTTCAGGATTTCGTACAAACTTCTAGGGCATGTAGGGGGTCCAGGGAACAACTTTTTCCACGTGGAAAAAACTGCATCGCATAATACAGACACTGTCTCCGTATCTGTACTGTATGGTCAGCCAGATGCCCACATCACATTGTACAAGATCCATGCAAGATTAGACGTCTGTATCACGTAACACGATTTTTTCTGGAACTTTCATATAGGAAAAATTGTTCTTTTGAACTATGTACATGCTCCAAAAGTTTGTAAACGAGGTCCCTGTATACAATTGTATTAGATTCGACTTGGATTTTTCTAAGCTCAATGTAGACTCACGTAGCATACATACAGGCAGACAAGACGAACTAACTAACTAACAATCATCGCAAAAAAAAAATTGTCGAAATAGAAAACTCACCTTATAGTCTTAGCTGCACGCTTTCCCAGATAGCCGAGATTCTCTTCTTCCACGTGAAGCTGGCATAACATGCTCTTTTGACACTCGGGATCTCGTGCGTCGAATTTACGCCATAACTCTTCAAGGAAAGTCAGGGTTTCCAGGATTTTGTGTTTGTTGTTGTAGTACGAAGTTGTTTCACCCAAAGATCGACTGCAAAAAAAAAGAAGAAATAAAACACTTTAACTCAACTAAAACGTGTTTTTTTAAGAAGAGAAAAAAAGAGCATCGAAAAGCTATCAGCTTAAGAAAGCTGGTTCATTCTTTGCTGGTGAATGCATTCATGCGAAATCATGTGACATTGTCCAAATTTGCAGCTTTATCTCGACCGATAGTTGCTTGTGAATTAAAAATTATCGTAGCTGAAGTTCATCGAGTAAGTCACATTCAGGTATAAAATTCAAATTTCGAGTCAGTGTTGATTTACACGACAAAAAATTAGCAATATAGATCAAGTTAAACATATAGAAGTGGCATGTTACGATGACTATTCCGTTCCACTAGAAAAGTTTTCACCCAATCCCCATCGCAATGATCACTGAAACAGCTGAAAAAGGAAGGGCGGGCGTTCTTTCATTTATGAGCGAGCTCTGGCCACCTTACGTGTACGAGATACCGGGAAAAGAGAATAATAGGATTGTGAAATAATAAACGTTTCTAATTTTTATTAGAAATGTTCATTTCGTTTCACCTCTGACATCTTTCTTCTGTTAATTTTTCATTTCATTGAAAAACTTTCTTTTTTTTCGTGAAATTAAATATAAACAAAAAAAAAAGATGTCATGTAAAATGATATAAACTCGAAACATGACTAATTTACTTATTTAAAAAACTGATTACGCATTAAAAAAAATTCGGACACTCGTCAGACTATGCGGATGATGAAATATATTCATCATCCGCTTAGACTGTAGGAGGGAACAAAGAATCATGGATTCTTTGATACATGTAAACATACCACCAAAAACATAACCATCCTTCTTGGGCAGTCGAGTCGGGTAAAAAAATAACAGCCAGCACATTGGCACACAAAGCTAACTCATTCCACCGAGTTTCAGCAAAATTCAAAACATAAATCGTGTAACAGAACCGTGAAAACTCATTTGTAAGCGACCGCAACAAAAACACACAAAACTGATCTTATCAAAACCACGCGTCAAATTAATTAAAAAAGTAACAACAGGTGACACAAGTCCTATGTCTAAACAATGGTCAAGAGGTTTAGCCTGAAAGTCAAGCAATTTCCCCCCCATTCACTATTCAACATTAAAAGTTCTGCCTGTGTACACTAGGCAAAACCGATTGAATCATTTTTTTGTTTGTTACATACGTGAATAAGAAGAGTGTACAGTACAGTAAGCTCATCGCGTTTCAAAGTCAAGTCCAGTCAGTCTAAACCTCGAGATTATTTGTTGTCTCAAAAATGTTATCTCACCTTGCAGCAGTTCTGCCTTGCGAAATCATGGGGATGACGAAAAAACTCACAAGGTACGGCAAGAACACCAGGAAAAGAAGGAAGACACTAAGCACACCCACGGATCCTAGAGATGATACCACTGATGCCAAGCTACCAAGTGGACCGACAAACAATCTTGAATGAGGAGCTCGAGCTGCCAAGGGCATTGGAATGGGCAGTTGCCTAGCAGATGGTTGTTTCAGTTGGGCCGTGGGAAGCTGCGGCTGCGGCTGCGGCTGCGGCTCATGAGGTGACGGTGGCTGCTGTTGTTGAATCGAGTTGCTAGTTGCTGCTGCATTCGCGAGTGAAAATGACAACACTCCCACCAAAGCCAGCAGTGTTAAACGTGGGCGAACAAGCATCTTGGTTGGTAGCTAGACTGAAACAAAACCAGCAAACACAAACTGATACCTTGCACAGAGTCAAGTAACTAACAGATAGAGATGGATTTCGATTTTCGAGCTGAGGGAGCCTGGCCTTGATCCTTGCTTCTTATACTAGGCGCTGTGTACAACGACCAATCGGTGGTTGTCTCACATCCCACAACCGCCAATGGAATCACGTAATCGAGTGCCACCTCAATTCGACCTCAAAACATGAAGCATGCTAACAATGATAACCAAGCACGAAAAATCGGCCAATGGGCTAGCATTGTCGTCTGTCTACCTCCTCCACAATAAAATAAAATAAAATAAAATAGCACACCACAAGGATGGTATAATACAATACACATAAAAATAATTTCAAGCCTTTGGTGGACGACAACAACAAAGTTAGAATCGTCATTGAGCAGACCAATTTTTTCATCACCATCAAGCTTGAAAGTAAGTAGAATAAACGAGGAGAACATCAATTCCACTTGGTTTCCTCAAAGAAGAAACCACTTGCGCCTCAAAATTATAATTAAAGAGAAGCACCAATTAGCAACAGTGAATGAAAACTGATACTAAACTAATAGTTTCTCTTAATTCACCGGTTGGAAGTATCCACCGTAAATAATGAACCCATTTGCCTGCAGACTTATTTTTTTAGCCAGACTAATTCAGATTTCAGCGTTTAGACGTAGATCGAGGAGAGATAGTGACGGACGGACTTGCCGATTCGATGGCACCACTACACTAACTGAAATTAAACACCCACTTGCAAATAATCAGCTTTGGCTAAAAAGCTTGTCACATGCAAGTCCTAATTCATTCATGGTTTCGGTCTTTTTCTTATTTCGTTCACACACGTGAAAAACATCATTCAGCAAGCTAACAGCCAGCAACACAATATGTACAGTAATCAATAAAGCACCATTCATCTTGGATGTTCAACAACACGATCAATAACCAGAATAAACTTATCTTCCCTTCTAGCTTCTCAAATTTTTGTTATTCTCTTCATAATTTAAACTGAAAGCTGCCAAGTTTCTATGCCTCTTCTGTGATCAGAAAACGACAATGAAAGCAATTTGAATCAAATTGAATTCAGTTTCTGTTGTAGTTACTACTACATTACATAGGATTTCTACTACAGGAGTAGTTGTCATCCTTTGGTGAAAAGAGGAAAAACGGAGGGAGGGAGCCTGACCAACTACTGCCGAAGAAGGGAAGAAGAAGGGAAAAGAATGCGGCAGTGAGTGAGTAGGCGATGACCTGCCCGCTATTTTCGGTCCAAATTGGATTGCCCTTGACCGAAGGAAGGAGAGGAGGAGTGGGGAAACTTTGGAGCGGTCACGGCCAATCGGACGTTTGCTTCCGGGAACAACCAACAAACCAAACCTACCTGCCTGCCACCATTTTGGTGAACCGGAATCATCAAGACCGATGCTGCACTAAGTCAGTGTCACTCACAGTGGGTTACAAGGGCTGTGTGTGGATGATTTTTTTTTTAAATATATAATGAGCGAACTCGAAAGGTTGTTTAAGTCAGACAGCTCGTACGAGAATGCGCATACAGTACAAACAAAATCGTGAACCAGTGGTAAACTCACTGGGAAGTAAGACCCGCAAGTAGATGTTCATTTCAAATGACAATAATCATCAGAATTGCTACAAACCTACCTAACTAAAGAATTTCATCATTAAATGCAATAACAACACCCTAACTCTCCAAACCCACCAATCATTGGTTACACTACAAAGAATAGTTTCAATGCATATATAGGACATACAACCCGACGACTCAACTTATGGAAATCCGACTTGAAGTTTTTTTATGTCAACTTAAAGTACCGGTACTGTACGCGCGTTTTTCTATAAAAATATATTCCATACTATCACAATAGGCCATCATTATCGAGACATCTCTTCAACTTCCTCTTCCTTCCAATTGATAAATTATAACCTCCACATGTACCAAAAAAATAAGCAGTAAGTATACTGAATACGCTTGTTAAAAATAGTTAATTCGAATAGCAATGCCAAATAAAGTGACGCTTAAAATCACAATGTTTACGTTTAGACACAAATTTTGGGCTTCTTCTCCAAGTTTAGAACTAATTCCAGAAACATTTATTGAACGGAACCGCTACGTAAGTCGGGGATGGTCTGTACCAGGTCCGGATTTAAGCTCCAGTGTAAGGATGAGATATGATTTCCAATTAAAAGAGCCAAGTGGTCTCAGAAATATTAAAAAAGGTACATTTTACCAGGATACTCTAAATGGAGTACTGTATCGCAAGTGGAAGTGCTCAAAATTCTGAAGTATGTACAGCACCAGAAAACAAGCAATTAGGGTTATCCAAGCCAGAATGGTTAGTTGGTGAGGAGAAAAAAAGACAACGTAACGCGTGGATAACCGGGATGTTTGTACGTGGGTGGTAGTGTTGTAATTCAATACCTGAATCCACTACTACTAGGCTACCGAAACGCAGCAACAGGTTACTGGTGCCAATGCCAACCAAAAGACCACGACACAGCCCAGCCCAGCCCAGCCCAGTTATTCGTTTATCCTACTTCCCTGCTGGTTTTGCATTTCATTTCAGCTCAGCTCAAATGAAGCAACTTGTCAATAACCTTACTAGATCAATTAAATCGATCAGCGCAATAGTCAGTCTAACTAACATAAATATGACGACAGTGTAAAACAAAAAGTGAAAACAATTTTGGAAAACACCGAAAAACTTCCGTACCGTAAATTAACTGACAAGGTTAAAAGCACAAACTTCCCACTTAGGTTTTCACAGTAACAGTGAGTGAACTATCTACGTTAATATTTCTTAATCTGGGTAGGTGGGTCGGTCGCTGGACTGGGCTGGGCTGGCTGTTTCCTGGCAATAAGTCAAGATTTCAAGAGGAGGCACAAGGAGAGATTTTCTCAGTCAGTTGTGCGCGATCCTTAATTGTATTCCAAGTACAGTATATTACAACAATGCTTTGTATTAAGCAAACATCTTATAGATTTCAAATAAACTTTAAATTAAAACACCCACCTTAAATTGTGCAATTGTATTGTTAGCAAATAAAGTATTGCATTAAGCCACCGTTCAGGGGCAAAAACCATATGAGAAACACAAAATTGTCTTTCTTTTGACGACGTGTTTCACAACTTAACTCCCGTTGTTGCATCTCACTCAAGTGAAGCATTATTTTTTTATCCAACCGACAATTACCGTACCGGCATCTATTGATGTTATCACTTATTGATTTTTTATTTAATTTCCAAATAGTGAATGATAAAGTGTTTCACATGTTTTGAATGTTGCTGAACGATTGGAATGTTGAAAAAAAAAGCCCTACGTAACACACGTTTGTAAAAATGTGTCTTAATTGTACCGAATGTTATGAAACCTGTTAGGCCTAAGTGTTCAACGTGGCTCATCCAGATCCCATATCCAACTCGCCATAAACAATTTACAAAATTTTTCTTCACTTAGTAGACAGGAGCAATACACGAATGGAATAATAATAATAATAATAATAATAATAATAATAATAATAATAATAATAATAATAATAATAATAATAACATTAAAAAGTGTAAAAAAAACATTATAAAAAAAAAAAAAAAAAAATTGTCTTAAAAGTTTTTCAATTTATTTCATGATAATGTGGAACAACAGGCAATAAAACAGGACAGATAGCAAAAATGGTTGGTATTAGATAAACTTAGCATTGTGAAATTAGCGTTTGTTGAAATTCAAACCTGGTATGAAACAAATATACTGTATATTACTCTTGCCGTTGTTTATCTTGTTCTTTGTCGGTTGAGGTTGACCATGACCTCTGAGGTCTCACCTTCACCTTCGCTCTTGAAACGCAAATTTTAAGGTTCAGTCACCTTTAAGCACCTCCTTCAGCCCTGGGCCCTTTGCCTTGCCTGCCACTTCCTTTGCTTTCCATTCCACTATCTACACAGCAACTGGCACAAGGGCCAGCCACAGAAAAAACAAACCAGTCAACTCACCTCCTCTAATAGATACTTCCTACTATAATAATTCCTGTTTACTTTTCTCACTTCACCTCCGAAAAGACAGCAGTAAAATAAGCCTTTGAAAGTTACATTCCAGTGATGGGTATCGAAAATACGCAAGTTTCTTGTAGCTAGCACCAATTATCGCGTAAAATCACCATCAAGCCGAACGAAAAGATCTGCTCCCTATTGCTCTTCCAACACCTAAGTAATGCATGTACAATACATAATGCTATCTTCTTTCAATCTTACTTAATAAAAAGCTCTAGTCTCTCATACAACAATAATACAAATGATGCAAAGCTAACCAGTATATCACGTGGATAATACAACTTCAATGGAAATGTTCCTCGTGAATAATTTTGATCGAGCAACACACAATGGGTAAGTTCGTCTATCTCCTCTTCATTTTAAAAACACGTTGGTCTCATAGCCAGCATGCCACTATTTCCACTGGCGGCAAGTCCAACAGGTGGGCGGGCCCGACAGACAAAACAACGAGAACGAACCAACTGAAAGCAAACTAATCAGTCATTTTTTCTCGATAGTGTTAAGCTTAGAAAAACAATAACTCAATGTCACGTCAAGTTCAGCACGATTCCCAGTGTTTTGCTCATCAAAAAACTTATCATAAAAAAAAAAGAGAGAGTAAAATCATTCATTGCCTGTCTCAATCAGCAGACAAGTTTCAATTCCTAATTTTATTCACACATGTTTTTACAAACAAATTGCAGTCAAAACACTTGGTTTAAAATAAATACAACAATCTATAAATAATATAAAACAAGGATTGAAGCGGCAATATGACATTAATTAAGATGATGAAATGGGAAAAAGGAATGACGAGGGAGTAGGGAAACAAACACCAGCTAGCAAAGTGTCTTATTTCATGAATGAATGATGATTTCTTCCAATTTGTCATTCAGCAACCTTCTCATCATCACCATCACCATCACCAGCTATAAAGCTGCGCATCACTTTGCCAATGGAAAAGTGACAAGAGCTGAAGAGTTCATCACAGTCATGTTTGGCCTTGCCCAATTTGGCTGCATCCAGAAGGTCAGCCAGCAAAGAGTGGGTCCCATCTTCAGCTTGGCTTGTTGGAGGAGTCAAGTAACTGTTGACAGAAAAAGCCAAAGCTTGAGTGAGAGACATTTATTTTCACGTGAGTCGAGTGAAGACATCAACTTGAACAAAAAACCACCACCAGCCAGTGACGAACGAATAGTATTGTAAACGCTAATTCACAAATTATAAAAAATAGTCCGAATCGAAGCAAAATGGACTACATACATACATACATACAGTACAAGAAAAAGAAGAGAAAAAATGATATACTGTAGCTACTTTGGCTCTTGCAAAAATAGAAACCTAACACTTGTCTCACATGATCTACAGTCGAGTCATAAATCACGCATGGACTTATAATAACTTTAAATTGTTTGTATGTATGTATATAAAAAACAATAAATTTGAAAACATTTATTGTTCAGGGTCGTCTGAACCCACAACCAGGCTACATGGAGCTCGGATAAAGAAAACGCAGTCAGCCACTTACAGTATTGTCAAATGCAGTCAGTCAGTACTGTGGTAACAGATTTGAGCTACTACACCAACACCATGATAAATATAGTATTTAATATGGGGACGGGGAGTTGAAAACTTGGTTAATACAATCTGAAAAATGCTACAAACAATTCACCTAGAATAAACATTAAGCAGTTGTCTAACATCGAGGCTCTTTTATTAACATTTTAGCTCTTCAAAGTGACCTGAAACGACCAACTGTGTTTGCAATACTGACTGTTTTGCACTTAGTTGAGAGAATTGCTGAGAAAAGGAAAAATGCCAACTGGACGAACGTTCCAGCAGCAACAGCTTGACTCACTTGAACACGTCGAAGATTTTATCGGACAGAACCCCCAGATCCCGGCCGGAAACGCTGGCACGCTGTCTGTGGAGTTCGCAAACCACCTTCTTCTGGCACTCAGCATCGTTAACATGGAAATGCCGAGCCTGGTCCAGCAGTGAGAGCATGTTCAACCAAGAGGAAGAAGTCTTATCGGCCCACTCCCAATCGGAGGGTAAGGATCGCTTGCCAAACGGCCCTGCTGCTCCCATGGCTCCAGTGAAAGCTGGCAACAGGCCTCCCACAGCCAAGGCAATGGCGATGCCGATCAAAGTGGCTCCAATGACCGAGATGGCAGACACCTGAATCGACGACTCAGTGTAGTTGGTGACGAAAAACCGACCCCCATCATCCAACATTCCCAAAGAAGGTGAGTGGCTCATGTCGTTGGCAGTGGTCGTGGTGGTCTCTGGGGCAGCGTTTGCTGTAACCAAACTCAGCAACAGCAGCACCATCGGTGTTGTCAACGTCTCAAACATGTGCATGTTATTTTTTGTGTAATATATAAGGAAAAGCAAAAACCAAACAAACCGGCAACAACAACAAAAAAACAAAACGATTTGAGGTTAGTGTATAGCAACTGAACTGTGGTTTGAATGAAATGGATGCTCAGGAGCCGTTGCTGCATCCTTTTATAGGTGGCCCAAGCAGCCTCGGGCTTTACCATTGGCTGCCAGCGGCAGAGCCCCACGGGTTGGGTTGGCTCCACTCGAGGGAGCCGTCGATCGACCAACCAAGATATCATTGCAGCAGCTTTGCCCTTTCCTCCAAAAGGGAGCGGGGAGGAAGAAAGGGATGGGAAGGGCAGGGCTACCTTGCACTTAACCATCATGCAGGGGGCAAGTCAGTGGATGGAAACAAACAGCCACAATGGCATGATAGATACACCTTGCCATGCCACAGCCCACAACCATCTTACAACAAACCAACACACACACACACCATACATTTCTGAATCTGCCATGCACGTCAACCATAATTCATAAATCGGAAGAAACATCAAGTCCCATCTTAAAAGTAGTTAAATTTTACAAAACACTAATCGAAAAGTAAAGCACACAAATTCGGAAGGCATGATCGATATATCATTACACCACCACCATCGAAAATCTCAAACCAAGTGATCAAAGTGAAAACCATTCTCATGACCACCATGCAAGTTATTATTATTAGTATTAAAAGACTGTGTTTTACAGTCGAATCTCTTAAAAATAAAACAAATAACCCTTTCAAGGCAAACCTCCAGTTTATCATTCAAACATTCAGACTAAGCATGCGCGTGTGCGCCTCTAAAACCCAAATAACTAACTAACTTCAGACTACGTGCACAAAAAAATGGCAATGTTTTGATTTTATTCAGCATCTATTGTTATGATGGTACAATAAACAAACCCAACTGATCTTAGCAATCAAAAAACAGCTTGGCCAAGGATGATAAACAACAACAACAAAGCATGACATAAACCAGAAAGATTAAAAAAAAAAAACACAGTGATACAGGAGGCAGGGCCACCATCTCATGGAATAATATTTGAGACACGCACCATCGCTAAGCACCACTGTTCAACTTCATCACTTCACAAATTGAAAAATGGCAAGAACTAAAAAGTTCACCACAGTCCTGTTTCGACTTGACTCGTTTGGCAGCTTTCAGAAGATTAGCAAACAAAGAGGACGAATTGTTATTTTCTGGATGTGGAGCAGTAGGAGCAGCAGGAAATGCAGGGGGGGGGCCAGATAACTGTGGTCAAAACAAAACAAACTCATGAATTTATTTGTGGACTCATACTACATCAAGTCATCTTTCCAATCGTATGCACCCCACCCCACCCATTAAGAGTGAACTCCAAAAACCATGTTTCCAACACCAAAAGGTATCAACGATTTTTCAACATTTCCTAGTACCGTACTGTAATACCGAATGAAACTTTGGTGTGATCTAAAAATGAAAATAATTGTTATCTTGATCACCCGTGTTATCAACATCATGCAAACTAGTAAATTAGAAAATTTCAAACAAATTTCAATTTCAAATTTTAGATAGAATAAGTGGACTACGGTCCAGCCCTTGTTAGCGAAAAACTCACCACCAGAATCAATGCTACCTACTACTGTACTGTTGGCTCAAAAACGAACATAGTTTTACTTTTTCCTACTTGGTGAAAACAAATGATATGTAAAGCACTATAATAACATTAATTTGCCTTCCATATGGAAGCCAGCCTTAGTCTTCTTAGCACTGAAACTGAAAGCATGAAATTGACTCGACAGACTTTGCCGAGCAAACTTTGTAAAAGTAAACAGGATGATCTAGGTTCGTCTTCCCAAAAAAACATAAATCAACATCAAACAAACAAACGATTCACAACAATTAATACTCTTGGTAAACAATAAACACAACCCCATTTTCGTGCTGGTAAAGAATCAATTGAAAGTAAGAAAGTTAACCATGTGAAGAGAAAAGCCTATGCAGGCTAATTTACAAGGTCTAGAATGGATTTATATTTTTTGTCACCCAACTAAAATAATGTTCAACATTAGGCTAACTATCCTAAACTAGTAAAACCATTCCAATAATATCGCATAAAATATAATATAATATAATGTAATGTTCTATTTTCGAGTACGGTATTCTTTTGTTCAGGACCGGCAAAAGTAGCGCCAGGCAAACGGCGAGTAGCAAATGTGACCCCCGATAAAGGATAGTTATCGTCTAAACGTTTTTCATAAGGCAATGGTGGTTCTTATTTTCCTAGCATGGAAGCTGTTTCTCAAAGTACCCGACTTACATAACATTAGCATAAACTTCATTATTCCATTATTGAGTTATTTTACAAAAAAATACATACAACCCCTGGAAAAAAGTATTTGATATTTTTTACCACAGACATATATTGTTCTAAGTGGTGACTATGTGATTTGGCCAAAAAGTTGAAACAATGGGCAGATAATGTATTATTTAGACAACCAAATGGTAGTTTACAAACTCAAATTAATGAATACATTTCA
>JAQIWH010002502.1:0-24202 GCA_034695005.1 Cryptops parisi | reverse complement strand
TGTTGTTTCGAAAATGGTTGTTATATTTTTCCATTTGGAATGCAGGCCAAGTAGTAAAGTAGCCGAGACTAATAAATTAACGGGCTTGCCAACTGTTAAATGTAGAGAACGAGCTACTGTTGTTGAAACCTATCGGTGTCGCCAGTAAATCTTCACTTGGCCCATTAATATTTGTCAAAGTGAATTGGTTGGTCTTTCATTAGGGGGGGTGGGAGAGAGAATGGAGAGTAATTACTCTATTCCTCATCTCTTCCCCCCTTTTTTTTTAGGTTCTATTCTTCCTTCGACTACTGTACGAAACTAATTGAAAGAACACCCAGTTTCTCTATTCAAATGACAGATAAAAACAAATCATAACACGTGGAATGCTTATTTTGTAACTATGTCTGTAACGCAAGAACTCGGAACAATGATTTCGTATACAAACGACGCGTGCGATGCGCGTTATTGACCTTGATCTGTCGCTACATCTGTAACGCAAACTTCAACAATGTATACACGCTCACGTGTCGTGATGCACGTTATTGAACAGTGTTGTCACGGTGATTTAAACAATGCATCATGAAAATTCAAAGTGAAAGGATTGCTACACGTGGTCCTAGAGGTGATGCTCGTTTTAAGAGCCTAGTGTTAGTTTTCATTGACACGAAATTCACGATTCTAATTTATACGGTACACAATTTGGGTCATTGAAAGAAATTTTTTCTTCAAATTAGGAAAAAAATTTTGTATACATAAATAAATAAATAAATAAATAAATAAACAACATACATAAATGCAAAAAAAAAATCCTTTTTTGATTTTGGTATGTCTCGATTTTCGCGAATTTCGATTTACGCGAAATAACATGTATGTAATCATTGATCAATTTCGATATTCAATTTACGCGTGTTTTGAGTAATTTTATTTTTGATTTCTGCAATTTTCGATTTACTTAATTCAAATATGCGATTTTTTTTTTACATTAAACTTAATGTAAGCAAGTCCTTAAGCGGTTTTTTTTGGTACATTTGACTTTACAGTATATTCTCATAAACGACTGTAGATGGCAACCTACGTTCAATTCTCAGCTCACTTACAAAGTGTGTAAAAAAATATTTTTTCACATAAATCGAACTGCTGAAAACCGAATAATGAACACGCAGTTTTCTATGTAACACAAAAATAATCATTGACATTCCACAAATGATATATACAATATAAATAACCTTAACACAGAATCATTTTTCATAGAAAACACCTTTTTTCACTTATTACACCCGTTTCTTTTCATCCAGATCTGTCATTCAAAATATATATACATACCTATATAAAACAAAACTCTTTAATCTCGTACACCTCATTTCATTTTATGACCTTTTCGAAAATTCTTTTTTCAACCAATCATACTTTTTTTTTCATATATATTTTCTTTCCAAAACACGAGTGTATAACATACATATATATATAATGTATAAAATAGATGAGACTCATCAACACATTTGAGATGTTTACAACACATACGTTGTTGATAGGTGTTGGGATGTATAGAAGGAAAAATAATGACACCACCATGAGGCAGCACAATTTCTACATCTTTCAATCTTCTTCAATATGGCTGAACTTTTATTTTATTTTATTTTATTTATTTATTTTTTCGTGTTTTTTTTTTATACACCTTAGCCGTGGAATCGATTTTTCATAGCACGAGAATCGATACGCTGGAAAGGTAATATCATCTTCATTTATAAACACTTCGTTGATAGTAAAGTGACACCTATTCCTCGTTTTAACGCGATCATTGATATGTTATCGGAATGCAAAGTGGAATCCAAATTTTGGCAAAGTATGAAATGCATACATCTTGTATACAACTGTTTAGGTTAGTTTACAACTTTTTCTTATGAAAAAATGTTAGGTTCAAACTTAAGCCTTGATTTAAAACTAAATTTTTGAATAAAGTAACTGTTCCATTTCATATATTACCTAAACCAGGTTTGGCGTTATGGTGAATTTCTAGATTCTATACATTGCCGGGAACATAAACATGTTTTAAAAAAGTACATTAAAAATGATTTTTAAGCATAATCTGTTTTATAGCCTAGTGTTATATACTACAGTACACATATACTGTATGTGAATACATAATGTAAAGAATCCATTTTTTTGTTTCTGCATGTTTCGATTTATGCGAATTTAAAATTTAAGCAATCTGAGCGATTCGATACTCAATCTATGCGTGTTTTGAGTAATTCCAATTTTGATAGCTGCACTTTTCGATTAATGCGAATTTTTTATTTATTATGTATGAAAATTTAAATTTATGCAATCGTTGAGTGATTCGATATTTGATTTATGCGAGTTTTGTAGTAATTCCATTTTTTTGATTTATGCGACTTTCTGATTGATTTGTTTATTTATATATATATATAATGCGGTTTTTGATTTATGCGAAGGACTTATGCAGTTCTCCTTTTATGCGTTTTTTGGTACAATAAACTATAGAGCAGATTCTCATAAACAACTGTAGATGGCAGTAAACGTTCAATTCCCAGCTCACTCACTCACAAACTTACAACTAAAGCTAATGTAAAGAGAATGAAAAAAATTGCTAATTAATAACGAGAAAACAACAACAACAAAATAGTTTTCCTTTATGATTTGCGTTTAACTACAAATTGGTTAATATAGTAATTACATAGCTCGCACATTACGCAGAACCACAGAAATTTCACACTTTAGCGGTAACAAGTATTCATCACATCATAGTTTAACTCGTTTATACATTTGTGTTTGAATGACATATAAACACGCACATTGTACAAAAAAAGAGACCACCTCTCGTAACGATGATTATGATTATGAGTACACCCAAATTATACATTAAAGAGGTTTAAAATGGTAATAATCTCAAAAGTTTTCTTCAACAACACCTCATATTTTGTTTTGTGTATAAATTACACACGAAATAATAATTAAAAAAAACAAACAAAAAACAACTATATATATATATATATATATATAAAAATGGTTAAAACTCATCTGCACGTGGCTGAACATCATTAATTCTTTTAAATCTCCACCATTCGTGACTCTTAATCTCCACTGAAAAATGATGATGACAAAATGCATGACGTGCTTGCTGTAGTAAAATAGTTTAATCTCTCTCTTCACGTGAAGAAAAATAATAAATAGGATTTCTTCGATACATAACACTTCTCCACCTTCCAAAACTATGTATGTATATATTTAAAAAAAAATCGATAATAATAATAAAAAAAAAATGAAGCGTGATTGATAATGTTGTTGCGCATGCGCGGTCGAGTGGTCTTTTCTCGAGTATATGAAAAAAAATTGTCCTTTTTTTTTTTCGTTAATTGTCAACAGTGGCCATTAATTAACGCCCCTGTAGTGTCCATAGTATGATATCAATTCGGTTATCCCCAATCATCGAACAAGGCTCATCCATCACTCTGCTGTCTTGAGCATCAGGGTGAGCCGTAAACAACCCATCAACCCACAAGAAAACCACTGATAAGATGAAGACGAAGACGGTGGGTTTTCTTCTGACTGGTCCCTTTTTTTTTTCTTGTTGTCATAACCAATCATCAAAAACTGTACGTCAATCAATTTCTCACCCAAGATCGATCGGAATCGAGTTAACAGGTCTAATGATCACAACACCCAATGACCCCCTTACAGTTTGTTTTTTTTGGGTAATAATCTCTCTTTTAGCAACTGTTGAAACCCTATGACTATTGACGTGACACATTATGAAATAGCTGGTATGCGAGTGTTACGTTCTACCGTCCACGCATAAATCGAAAATCGCAATATCGAAACTCTTACGCAAGTAGCAAAACTTCGTCACTTGTGCATCACCGCATGAAATCGCATAATAGCGAAATTTTCTTGCTTGTAACGAACATCCGAAGTATTTTTCTTGTCGCATCTAGCGAAATGGCATATAACATAATTCGAGAACTTCTTGTAGATTGAAACAATAGATTTCTAAAAAATTCCTAGCCTATTTAAGTTTATACTAAAGTCTTACACTATGAACACAAAAAAAAAACTCTTTTGATAACTGTCTAAACTTCAATTTAGACAATTTTTGGTACACCAGTTTGGTAAAAGTTGCCGAAAAAACACTTTTACAAGATATAAGACAATGATACTCTCAAAGACAGTATCACAGACAATTTCAAAGACATTCCAAAAGGCATTTCTAAAGACATTTCCAACAACGTGTCCTAAAGACTAAATACTTTTATTTAGTCAATTTCAAAATGACTAGTCTTACACTACAGATACAAAAAATATGCTTTTGATAATTGTCTAAACTTCAATTTTAGACATTTTTTCGTACACTAGTTTTGCAAAAGTCGCCGAACATTTCCAAAAGACGTTTCCAAAGACACTTTCCAAGATATAAGACAAAGATACTCTCAAAGACACTTTCACCGACAATTTCAAAGAAAATTCCAAAGACATTCCAAAAGACATTTCTAAAGATATTTTAAAATATATTTTTGAAGACATTTCTAAAGATATTTTAAAATATATTTTTGAAGACATTTCAATCGAAATTCTTTGCACGTCCAGTTAAATTAGTAAATTCTTTGATACCTTTCAAACACAGAAATCACCAAGATCACAAAAGTTGCCGAACATACTAAAAGACATTCCCGAAGACATTCCAATAAAAACATTTCCAAATACATTTTAGAAGACATTTTTAGAAGACATCTCAATCGTAATTATTTCTTTATTTTTTTGCAAGTCGAGTGACGTTAGTGAATTCTTCGATACGTCTTAAACACTGAAGTTTGTCGACACCAAGATCACAAAAGTTGCCCAACATACTGTATGTAAGACATTTCCAAATACTATCCAATTAAACTTTTCTTTTACCAGCTCCATTAGAAGAACAGTACTTTTAAACATGTACTATAATCGAAAAAAAAACCAACTAAAAGTCAGTACAAAAACAGACTAAAGTCGAAACAACCATGTCAGACAAAAAAAAATTTACTTGAACTATACAACCCTTTGGGAAGAAGAACAACAGATGGTCAGCAAGACACAAAAGATTCCAAACGACAAAAAAAAACCAAACAAATACAAAAACCATAATCTCAAAGTACTATCATAAAACGAAAATAAAAACCTAACTACGAGATCATTAGCCGAGTCATAAAGAGTGTATTTAAGGTTTTGACTACCGAGTTTAAAACACCAATAAGTCTCGACTGTAATTTTACTATATATATATATTTACTTATCATTACACATGACATGAATAAAACTAACTCTTTGTCCTTCCAATGAACTCGCTTTCTTCCTGCTGTTGTCTGTATTTCAAACCTTTTTTCGCTATGTTCTATACAAAGTTCATTATTAATGGTTGGCCGTGTGTAGGCATTTCTTCCTTATTCCTCTTTGTACCCTCGCCACTAGCATGGCTTTTGTCTACCATTACCAAACTTTCATCCCACGAGAGGGGGGACATATATAAAGATACACCATTCACTCCCTCTTTATAACCAAACAACGGTGGTCACTGAAACGTATGGGTTTTGTGGTTACAACGAGGTTTGGGTCACGAGCTCGCGACCCTTGTGGACTATTGCTCATGCGTAGCCCACAGGAACCACAGCTCGCGCTTCCTATTGTATAGACCGGAGCAATTTGGCGCTACATTTTCCAATTAAATAGAAAAATTAGAAAAGAGACGACCGTACACAGTACGATGCGCATAAAGAAAAAATGATGATAAAACTTTTGAAGAGCGATTAAACGTGTATAAAACTGAAAATCGTGTTAGGAATCTTAATTGAATAATAGTTCATTTATGAGACCGATTCGTTTTTATTGTTTCGTAATATAATATTATATTATATAAGATAATGGTTTTAGGACGAGTGTGGTGATATTTTAATTTATGTGGGATTTTTCCTAGAGAAAAGTCAGATTTGTTAGATTCAACGTATTAATACATGTGAAACTAGAAACATGACTTTCTGGAACTTGTATTACAAAGTTTTTAATCAATGGTAAAATTTTTAACCCACAGTAATGTCATCTATCACACAACTAAACGTAAACCAATGCTGTAGCACGGGGCATGAGATAATAGATTCTGGTTACAAACCTTAGATTCATAACTACAAAATTAACATATTTTTACATTTTACGTTCACAACCAACCAACTCCATCTAGTGACAGGCTGCTACAAAAAAGCATTTATGACAATACAGATCTGGGTAATTATCATTAGAAAGTGATCTTTTTGGTACTTTTTCGTTAACTGGGATTTTCGCTGGTGGTGGTGGCGTTAGTGGTTACGACTATTTGTATTATTCGACGTGTTACTAACTGCTTCTTTTATTATTTTTAGCAAACCTAAACTGGGATCTATACCCATAGTTATCAGATTGGGTTAGGTCAAAAATTGATGAAAGAAGCAATTAGCATCACGTCGAGTGCAACCAGCAGTAACCTACATTTAAGTACAGTGCTCTTCAAAATCAGAAGTTGTTTCTTTAGTCATTAAACTCTTCTGAAAACTGTGTATATAAGAAAAATTGAAAAACGTGGAAAAATTCTCCGTTTCCCAGGGATCAAGGATGAGAGAGAGAGACCCCTGTATTTTGCCGATTCACTGGTGAGATAGTTGTGAGATAGCAGGAGGAAAAACTGTGCAGCAAACCAACCCCCTAAAAAGAAACAGTTGGGGAGGAATTGAGCGGAAAATTTCTTTGGAAATCCGTCACGGGGCAGGTGTTAACCTCAATGATGGACCCTTTACAAAATGATCGACATGAAATGATGACAAGTAAAAAAAAAATATACACACCTCTGACCTAGCTTACAAACAGTTTATATACTGTACTAAAACAAAGACTTATTTCGTTATTATTTTGTAATAATTATTTTGCGTGTTTTGATTTATGCGAAGTAAGATTTATGCAATATTGGAGTGATTCGATATTAAATTTATGCGTGTGTCGAGTAATTCCAGTTTTGGTTTCTGCACGTTTCGATTTATGCAAATAGTTTTTCGAATTACGCATATTTCAACGCATGCAAATTTCGATTTATGCGGTCGTTGAGTCATTCGATATTTGATTTTTTGAGTCATTCCGTTTTTTATTTCTGCAATTTTCGATTCATTTATTTATACATATATGCGATTTTTTTTTCACATTGGACTTGTGTGGTTTTTCATTTATACGAAGAACTTATGCGGTTCTCGTTTTATGCGTGTTTTGGTACATTGGATTCTACAGTATATTCTCATAAACGACTGTAGATGGCAGTATAGTTCAATTCCCAGCTCGCTCACTCACAAACTCACAAGCAAAGCTATTAAGCGTATAATAAAAAGCCAACAACGTTGTACAAGTTAAAACATTGGTACTTTCCGGTTATAGCCAGGCCAAGTCTGATGTTGCTATTTGCTTGTACTTAATTATGGGTTTATTTTGCAGGTTAGCTTAGGAAAAACGAAAAAACGTATTAAATGTAAGATATTGTTTCGTGGGCCTGGCTATAACCAGAAAGTACCAAAACATTTAATGAACAATATGTAATGTACAGTATTAACTTGCCATCATTTTATTTGATAAATTATTCATAGTTAAGCGTTAATGTAAATGATTTTTCGATCATGTATGAAATTTTTATGTTGAAATAAAACACTTTACCTAATTCAGATAAGTCGGAATTTCTAATCGTGATTCGGATAATCGACTTTTTTTTAGTGTATGTTCAATACAGCATTACTGAAAAACCTCAGTTTTTTTTATTTCATATATATATATATATATATATCTATATATATTTTTGTAATTCATTCTTTGTACCAAGTGGGGCAAGGGATGAAACTCATCATCTGGAGGCATTGTCCAAAGAAAATTGTGCCTATTGCCAAGTTGGCATTGACGAGACACTTCAATGCCTACTTCATAAATGCTGCAGCTGCTTATTACCGGTATTTTCGATTTACCAGACCAAAAAAAAATAATAAATAAAAGAGTTCCGCCTCTTGCTGTTCATTTCAATCTAATCAGTATATAACTAACAACTAACAAAAAAAAATACATTAAAAAAACACATATATATTTAATACATATATATAAATAGATCAAATCTGTTCCACCCGCTACAAAATTGTGATTTTTCTAAACGTGTGAGCTAGATTAAAAAAAAAACGATTTTTTTTTTAGGGGGGGCGGAGAGAGTTTGTTCACTTACAAATGCATATGACAGGAAAAAATAAGTTTGAATGGAACGTCAATAAATTAGTTATTCGTTTAGATTTTGAATAGAAAGTCTGAGATTGCAACAAATTGTTCCTTTTTCTTGTTCAATCCAATTTACAACACGTCCACGTAAAAAAAAAGTGTGTACCGTACATATCGAAATAGAATTCGTGTCGCTTTAATGGGTTCGAAAAGAGTTCAATATACGAATTCATTTATGCTATGAATAAAAATGAAACCATTAATGCACGCATTTAAACTTGTATGGGAGAATGAATGTCGATACATGTGATAAAAAAGTGAACACTATTATAAGTTATAAGGAGTGACACGAAAAATGGATACATATTATTGTCCATGAAGTTTAATATATCTATACCGGTACACGATTTATTTTTTTTCCTTTAAATTTAATAAAAACCCGAGTTTAGCTACTGATTGTGTGTGTGTGTGTGTGTGTGTGTGTGTGTGTGGAAAAAACACGATATGTTTTGCCGATATATCGATCCGATATGTGACGTGAAGCTTACTTATACAGTACTGTATAAAAATTGTATGCTTACAAAGCTATAAATTCACATGAGTATATAAATGTACCGGTACCGTATATAATATATAAGTTAAAGAGTGTCCGAAAACTTTATCATATGTTTTATATTTATTTAATTTGTTTTTATTTAAAATATATTAACATCACTTGTGAGTTCTTGTGAGCTGGGAATTGATTGTATAGTGCCATCTACAGTCGTTCAAGAGAATAGACTGTATAGTCCAATGTATCAAGACATGCATAAAACGAGAACCGCATTAGTCCTTCGCGTAAATGAAAAACCGCGTAAGTAAAATGTCCAAAAAAATCGCATATAAAAATAAATAAATAAATAATCGAGATTAAATAAAAAATGGAGTCACTGAAAACTCGCATAAATCAAATATCGAATGACTCGACATCGTGTGAATTTAATTTCGTATAAATAAATCGAGATTCAGATTCATTGAAATTTGAATAACGTGCATTAATTAAAAATAGAATTACCGTACTCAAAACACGCATAAATTGAATATCGAAATTACGTAGCAATGTATAAAATCTCGGCATTGTATAGAATGCCTAGCATCTTTGGGCAAAGTTTGAAATTAGCATTGGAATAGTTACGCAAGAGTTGTCAAAAGAGGTCAGGCATTCTATACAATGGTTCGGGGTCTTATAAAATGGCTAACAAATTGTGGCCATTTTAATATTTTACTTGATGATTATTTTAATATTTAATTTTTTGGTGTTTGTATGTGTCCTTTTGACTCCATTGGAGTGCTACTATTAAATAAAAAAATAAATTAAATAAAATGCTTGAATTCTATACATTTCTCGGTAAGATAACATAACGTGTACAGTATACACAACACGCAGGTACAGGTAGGATCCGGTTATTATAATCATGGATAATGTTATCAATTGGCTATTGTATTGAATTGGAGTTCATTGTATTGAATTTTTGATCCCTCTGCGAAAAAAGTTGCGGAATAGTAATAATAGTAATTGTTATAACTAGATGATTGCCCTGGCGTAACATATGCCATTTAGCGACGACGTGTGTTAGCTCTGTAAACATACGTATGCTTCCCGTGGATACCAGTTTACCCTGGTTATGATAAACCTGCGTGGATTTTTGATTTTTTTTCGGACTTCGGTATTTTCGATGTTTCCATTTTCGATATTCCATATTTTATTGATATTTTTTTCAATTTCCGATATTTTTTCGATTTTCGATATTTTCGACATGTTTTTCGATTTTCGATATTTTCGACATGTTTTTCGATTTTCGATATTTTTCTCAATATTAGATATTTTCGTTTTTCAATATTTTCGAGTTCCCATATGCGATCCCGTGGATTTCACTGTTTACTCTGGTTGCTATACACTAAACCTGCGTGGATTTAGAACGTGGGATCTACGTTAGAGAAATACATATATAAAGAAGATAATTATCAGTCGATCCCAAGACAATGCTTAATTTTTTATATCCATTGTTTAATGTTATCAGCAGTCTGTTATTATAAAGAAAAGCAGTGATCAAAATAATCGGATTCCACTGCAGTTTGTTTGTCTTGTTTGTTGCGTCACTCAATCTTCCGGATTGTCAAAATAAAAACTGGATGTCTGGAAAAATGAAATCGAGTATCGGGGAAGACGCACCACTTATCCCTTTAGAGAAAGAGAAATACGAGTTTCTCTATTGTCAGTGTGAGACGTGGGAGAGAAAAATGCGTGTCTGTCTGTGGATATAGACGACACGATTGCAACCACATACAGACGTATGATGATGATGATGCTTCTTCAATGTTTTGGTATAAAATTTCGTCGTCGTCGTCGTCCCATAAATCAACTGGACCTCTAAGCCTCCCGTGGGTGCGAAAGAGTGAGAACCATTAATCATAAAAACCCACTAAGACCACTCACTACCACCACCCAAGTTTACTCGACATCATCATTCGCTTGCTTTCACACCTGATAGAACACGCATCATCACTACTTAAACAACAAAAAATAACGACATAAATATTCAGCACTTAAAGCAATACTACTAAATTCAAAATCATATTGCACAGAGTACATAGTAATAAGTAGCAAAGTTGCATATAAATAAGAAACTCGCACAAATCGCACCTCTGCCACTAGGCTTAAAGGTATAAATGTTGTTAAGGTTACTATTTCAGAATCCATCTTTTTTGGAAGTGTCAATTGCTGCGTGAAATCGACATCATCGATCACTCGAACGGGTTAATACCATCACCTAAGCATGCCAAGTTGTGTACGATTAATTATTATTGGCTATTATTGATGGATGATTGCGGGCAACAACTGCACCCTTTCACACATTGCTATCTCATATAATAATGTTATTAAACCCTTATCTTTTTTCTCAACATCCACCATCTTGTAAAGTTGTTATTTTTTAACCCACTTTCTTCATCTCTTCTTCGAGAACGAAAAATAACTTAAAAACCAGTGAAATAGTTATACAGTTGAATCAGGTTGTTTGGAACTAGTCCTTTCTTTATAATAATAATAATAATAATAATAATAATAATAATAATAATAATAATAATAATAATAATAAATTGCCGGTTGATGATATTAACCAATAAAAATAGAACATTTAACAGTGTCTTGGAACCGATTGATAACGATAACAATAACCGATTGATCTCATTATCCGTGATTATAATAATCAGATTACACTGTACAGGTGTGTTTTGATTTGACGTTAAATTTGTAGATATCATGGTTATAAAAAAACATTAACAAAAATGAATTAACTTCAACATTCACGAATTTTTTACTCAAGAATTAGCGATTTACTAATATAGCTTGTTTGGGGGTAGCTTCACCACCCCTCTCAAGCTATGCTATGGGCATTGCTTAGTGGCAAACAATAATTTTATTGAAATTTGAAAGTTGAAAATTTTCGTTTGACGGTGCTAGATCACTTTTAGGACATGCACACACTTCAGACAGACAAAAGTTGGATATAGTTTTTAGATCCAAAATTCTTGACTTTTGGCTTCAAACATACGCGACTCTATCGCTAGATGTCGTATATGAGCAATTTTTTTTTTTTTTTTTTTTACGAATTACATTTTATTTGAAGGGCTCGTGCAAAATAAGGATAAGTCACACTTTTTTCCAAAATTTTTGAAAAAAAAAAGTTATACAAAAAGGAAACATATAATACACTTTTAAATTATACAATGGTAATGATATACTTTTTTGGTGGAGATACGCCTGAGATACATCATCTCCATGAAGCCAAGAAAAGAGACAAGTACTTTTTCCTAATCCGTTGCGACGAGTAACCTTCAACCTACTGGTTAATTTGAAGAGAGAGAAAAAACTTTTTTTTCTTCTTCTTGTTATTTTAAAATTAAAAGTCATAACGTGCAGTTGGCAAAGTATAAGGAGGACGAGTTGTTTTTCTGGAATGGTGATTTTTTTAGGCGTGACGAGCAAAGTCGGCGGAAATCCTTTCGGGACACTAAGCTTATAATGTGGCCATCGCACGCGCCAAAGAACCACAACCCACACACACAAAAAAATATAAATATAAAAAGAAAGTGAAGAGCTTCAGTATTCGCGTTGTTACCCTTTGTAATCATAATAAGCAACTTGGTTCGTCGTTAATCATCATCATTAAACTTTCTATTCAGT
The DNA here is from genome assembly GCA_034695005.1 of Cryptops parisi. Classification (NCBI taxonomy): domain Eukaryota; kingdom Metazoa; phylum Arthropoda; class Chilopoda; order Scolopendromorpha; family Cryptopidae; genus Cryptops; species Cryptops parisi. The sequence continues at coordinate 11,748 of JAQIWH010002502.1, read as the reverse complement.
TATTATTTAGCAGCGTAGTTATTCTCGTATAGACGGGTATTTCATTCACTTTTTGTTATCATGTTCATTATAGGTATATCATTTATCATCATCAATTTTACCTAAGATTTCGAGCCTGTTCAGATTTGATTTTTGATTGACATGCGAACGTTATATATTTTGTTCGAAAACGGTTATAGGTTTATTTTGCAAGTTAGATTAGGAAAAGAAAACAATATCATACATTTAATACGTTTCTTTGTTTTTCCCAACCTAAACTGCAAAATAAATCCAAACAAAATAAATCAAGTACAAAGCAAATATCAACATCAGACTCGCCCCGGCTATAATAGGAAAGTACCTTTATCTCTTTTTTAAATCTTAAGCGCATGTTCTGAAACTAAACTAACCTATGTTAAACAAAAAACCAAAACAAATTTTTCGAACATCAAAATTCGAATGTAAAATAGAACATCAAATTGAACAACAACAACGACAACAAAAACCTACCACTTTCATTAAGCTGTATTATTTTTTACGACGTCATCATCTTGTGCTTCTTTGAATTTTCTTAGAAGCGACTAATCACTTAACCGTATATCCACATCCATTTCTCACAAGAGATACAAAGCATATCATACGAAGAAGAAGAAAAAAAATAAGTGAAACAAAACAACACCGCCATTAAGAACTTTCTCTTGATGACAAAAAAAAGCGTAAAATACCGGACGTAAGTTAAAGACCTAATGGAATTATTGTAATCGTTGTTACCGCCTTAGTGGCAGCAGTTGTGTGTCCATAGAACCACACACTGAATGAAGAAGACAACGAAACCAGAAAAATGAGAAGAGCGTGACATTATGGAAAACCTAATGTCACCATCCGGAAACAATTGCTTAATTTTTTCTGCCTCATAATTCATTAATGGTGCACCATGACGAGTTTCATCTGATAAGAACCAAGCGGATAGATGGTTTTAATTGCAATCACGTGCTGAGCAGCAGTGTTTTGGCTGTTAAGAAGAGGAATTGCAAATCGGACCATATAATAGATGGTGGTTTTTACTAAAAGTAACCTCCTTATCTCGGAACATCTTAAACACTTTTGATCATTTTTTCTAGAAAGAAAAACAATGAAAAATATGGAAGAAGCAGCAATAAACAAACTGTTGAGTAGTTTAAACTGTTGAGTAGGTGAATTACATTCACCTGTCTTCGTAAATTTATATTAGTTATGCAACAGCATTATTTTAAATTAGTATATAGAAACTGTAATTTTTTGTATAATATGTAACGTTTTTAAACGTTATGTGAAAATATGACGTTCATCGTTTTAGTTTCTTGACAAAAATTTTGAAATGTGCGATTGCAATTTGACATTTGAGATCTGCAATGTTCATAATAAGACTACATAACTTTTTTGCTCTCATATGTATATATTTTTTAAAGTTTATTTCAAACCTTGAAACTTTGTTCTCTGGAAATGTTTATTATCAAAAAAAGATTGGAGCAACGCTATTGAATTTCATTTCCAAAATTATCAGCTTCATTTTGAATTTCGTAAAATTCAGATTTCGACTAACCTTCACGATCACCTGATTTGACAGCATCAGACTTTTATCTTTGGGGTTACCTGAAGAATCGGATATTCAGTATACGAGTATACTGTACAAGTACTGTACGTTTCGGGATGATATTCTATACGTTTCGGGATGAAATTTAATCTCCGATCCAGATACAGTATGTCAAGAGTCGTAATGAAAAGTGTAGATAGAACCAGTGTTTGTAAAGCCGAAAATGGGAGTCATCATTTACGTGACACCATTTTTCATACATGTTTTGAAAAACTCCCATGTTTTGTACTTCATTATATAACATAATAAATTAAAATAATTAAGAAACAAAAAAGTTATTCGGGTTTTAAATAGTATTGCAACTTATAAACCACCCTGTAGTATGGTATTCAGTAGCACACGGTACTATGTATAAAACTATAAAGCAAGGTTTCCAAAGAGTGTGTGTGTGTGTATATATGTTTATATAGTGTCCATCCTGTATAATTCATTTAATAATTCTGTGCAGTAGTAGTTATGCTGAGAGAGTTTTCTCTTTCAGTGGCGCGCGAGAAAAATGTCGCGGTCTAGCGCTCGCGTTTTCTCACCTGGCGCGTCCTTAAAGCGTGTGCAAAGGCATATCATCCGCTTCAGCGAGATGAAAAAAAAAAGAGTATTAAAGTAAAAAAAAAACAAACCATAGCACATACAGAAACTATATACACGTAAAAGAAAAACTGGAGATGAAACCACTATGAGAAGTGTGTGTGTGTGTGAGTGATCGAAAATACTGAGGAAAAACGACAAAGGAAACGAGCAAGACAAGAGCGAAACGGTCACGCTGAAAATTGTTTCCTGTCTTCCTCCACCTCCTTTTTATCACCGTCATGATCATTAAGGGGAAATACTCTAACCCTACGTGTGTTTTTATAGACAATGTGTAAGAGTAGAACAGTGGAACAATTTTTTTTTATGTTTGTTTCAAAACTCTATAACTCTAAAACTATAAAACCGAAGAGTACAAAAGTTTGCGTGTGTACTGAGAGTACAATGAAACGCTGCACTTCGGTGTTAGTATTAATTGATTTCTTTTAGTTCATTGATTATCGTTTTGTTTTGAAAAACCGCCGATAGATGGCGCTACCAATGATAACATCGTTTCTAGATGAAGTCTAATTAGTCGCTAATGTATCTTTCTCATTCAAATTAGTGGATATAAATAGAAAAATCCTAGATTTATGCGAGGGTAGGTTATTCTGCGAAAATCTTTCCTAAATCTTTCGAAAATTGTCAACTCTCTATATAGGTAATAAACTACAACAAAAATGTATACTCTTTATATTAGCTTCACTTGTGAGTGAGTTTGTGAGCAAGCTGGAAATTGAACGTATTCTGCCACCAGTCCTTTATGAGAATATACTGTATAGTCCAATTTATGCTAAAAAAATGCATAAAACGAGAGCTGCATAAGACCACCACATATATAAAAAACCGCAAATGTTAAACATAAAATAAAATATATATAGACCTAAATGAATAAATCGAAAATTGCAGAAATCAAAAATGGAATTACTCAAAACATGCATAAATATCGAAATTACTTAGCGATTGCATAATTTTTAATTTGCATAAATTGAAGTTTGCATAAATCGAAACATGCAGAAATATAAAATAGATTTATGTACATACAGTAGGTATATTTGTATATGACAGTAGTTTATATAAAAGAGTACGCTTAAAAAGCATTTTTAATGTACCTGTTCTCATTCGAATTAGTTGATACTACTACAGAAATTTGTTTTCTTTCGAGGGTCAGTTATCATTCTGCGAAAATCTTGTGCCAAAATCGTATATAACGAAAACCTCCCTATATACATAAGTGTTCATAAGTATTTGCTTTATGCTTGATATGTATACTTGTTCGTTCTAGTGATACGTTTTTAACTCTTCGGGTTGCAATGAAAATAACAATAATAAATTTTGCCATGAAATGGACAGCAAATTATTTTTCCTTTTTGAGCAGATTCCTTCTCAGCTGGACACATTCAGTTCCGACAAACTAAGAAAACTGTCCAAAGCCAAAGATGCCGAACGGAAGTTGGAAGAAGAAAAGGAAAAGATGCGTCGCGAAGTTCAGCAACACATCGACGCTCTGACGCAGGAACTTCCGGTCAAACTCCGCAGCAAGATCATTCAAAATCCCAACCGAAGTGCCAAAGTGTACGGTTCGTACTACTACAACCCTAGTACAGGTGAAAAACGTGGCGACCCCTCGTTGAAACCCCAACCCCCGGTAAAACCCATTTTTGCCCAACCGTGGAAAGTGTCATCCGTTGTCGAAAGAGCCTTAAATGAATGAAACTTTTTATGAGGTGAATATAACTTTACAGTCTCTCGTCCAAGAAATAATTAATTACAGTAATTTAATGACTCAATACCAACTTGAAATAACGCGACTGAATAACGGTTAATTGAAGAATTCCAAATATTCTAGACGGAATCTCAAAGTTCATATAACTAACATATGCAAACTATTAACCTTAAAAGCAGTTTGGAGCATAGTTTGCTTTACCGTAGCAAACTATGCAATCGAAATACAAGCTGAGTGCAACGAAAATGTTAGGAATGCCCCCTAGCCTGAGTGTAGGCGATACAAAAGTTGGACAGCGAAAAACAAACCTTTCTGTCGCTAGCGCTCATTGGCGAGGGGGCGTTCCTGACATTTCTGTAGCACTCGGCTGATATTTCGATCGCATCATCTGCCCTTAATTTGGTATATAAGTTAAAAATTTTGACGTGGTTAAAGCTATATCTACAATGGTTTAAAAATGGGCTCTAATGTCTAAAAAAAATGTTGAAATTTTTTGACCCTATTGAACTGAAAAAAAAAATAACTTTCACGTGAATTTAATGAAATTTTTTATACAGAATACAAAGGGACTGAAATTAAACATACATAAACAAAAAAAAAACAACTTGTAATTTATTTTACATACAGTATAAGCAAAAATTAAAAATCTTGAATTAGATTACTTGTGCGAATTTCAGTATGTGCGATTTTTATATTGCGCGACGAAGAAAATTCTAGCGAGGAAAATTCTTTATTATGCGTTTCTGTGCGGTGATGCACTAGTGACTAAACGCTGAAGTTTTGCCACGTTAAAGTGCATGTCACCGGCAATGTATATAATCCAGGCATTGTAGAGAATGCCTAGCCTCTTTGGGCAAAGTATGAAATTAGCATTGGAATTGTACGTACTGTATACTCATTATGAAACTTTCTCGTACCAACCGGCATATTTCCATAACCGGCATAATACGACGTAAGTTTAATCAACCGAGAGAAGGGTGTCGTCAAAACTGCTTTCTTACAATTTTTTGACAACTTAATCTCTTCATAGACACCAAGATTAAAAACAAAACAAAAAACTGACTCGTTTCATTAGTCAGTCACGTTAAAAAAAAACCGCATTACATTCTGCATTCACAGTAGCAAATCAAGAGCTTCCACTCCATTACTGATGAGACGTTAATTAGCCTCATCATCATTAAAAAAACACAAAAGCGCTTTCGCCGTCATCATCTCGCCCAGCACGAGACTAACTCGAGAACGCACCCACACATGCGCATGTTGAATGACATTATACTAATTAATATTATTATATACGTTTCTTTGTAACTTCTTAGCCCTATGGAAAAAAAAAAGATGGGTAAACTTTGGTTTTAGGTTGGTGGGCGGAGTTTAGGTAAAATATCGTTAACACGAATGGAATATTCTTTAATTTTATTTTTTCTAACCTGGTATCTACATCCATAGCACTAGGTTAGGTTAGATAAAAATAACAACACTGAAATACTTCATTTATGTTAACGATACTTTTACCTAAACTCCGCCCACCAACCTAAAACCAAAGTTTACCAAAGGGGATCTATTCACCAATAGTAATTGAACGAACCGATAAATGTTAACACTACGCGCATTTATAACAAAACTGCCAAAAACACGTTTTTTCGTGACAAGTTTTTTTTCCTCTTAGATATACATAAAAAATAAATAACATCAAATTCTTTTTTAAACATGGTGGTGACTAAGCAAGTTCCCTATATAGACTGCTGGTATTTATGATACTAGTCCTTTCGGTAATGAGCTTGTTTTATTGGTTATTAAACGAGAAATTAATGCTGAAAATTCTACGTCACGCCAATTGGGATTTGAAATATATTTATTTATTTAGTTACTTATTTTTATTTTTATATTTAAAACTAAAAGCGTGAGAACGAGATGAAGTGAAAAACGTAAAACCAAGAAGCGTAGCGCTTTTATATTCACCCGTTATATCGCACGTTTTCAACAAAACAAGCTATTTGCACCGAATTCGCTATGTTTTGGGGCAAATAACTTAAAAACGTGCGTTTCGTATCGAGGACCAGCACGTTTTCAACAAAACTCTTCAAAACAAGCTATTTGCACCGAGTTCGCTATCACTGTTTTGTAGCGAATAGCTTGAAAACGGGCGTTTCGCACTAATTATTTGCACTGAATTTGCTATGTTTTGGAGCGAATAGCTTCAAAGTTTCGCACCGAGAGGAGCACGTTTTCAACAAAACTCTTCAAAACAAGCTACATGCACCGAATTTGCTATTGCTATGTTTTGTAAGGAATAGCTTGAAAAAGTGCGTTTAGCACTAGCTGTATGCACTGAATTCGCTATGTTTTGGAGCAAATAGTTTGCAACCGTTTGTTTAATGTGTACGGTACCAAATCGATTTGAAATAGATGCCGATTGCATGAGAATTTTGTGTTTTGAAGTGCCGGATAACACAAAGTTTTGTGATATTATATTGTACTTAAAAATAGAGAAGGGTTGAAAAAAAAGCTTTGAACTTAGAAAATGCAGCAAGTTCTCGATTTATGCGATTTTGTTTCATATGTAACTTCGCTATTATGCGACGAGATAATATACCGTCTTCTTCTAGATGCTTGTTTCAGACCAAAAAAAAAATTCGCTATTATACGAGTCTACGTAATAGCTCGGTTGCAAACCTTTATACAACTTTTCGAGAGCAAAAAAAAAAAAAATAAAAGATGGCGTCATGGGAACTCCGATTCGCATAACTATTTGTTCTGCGAGTTTTGAAAGTTATATATAAGCCTAGCAAAAAAAATAAAAAGACCACCACGGCGGGATCCGGGAGTCAGTCTGTCTGTCTAGATGTGTGAGTGGTCAACAGCAGCAGGGGATCTCATTATCGCGCAGTTTGCGACAAAATCGTGGACAACAAACGCCAGCGCCACCTCGTGACTCGATTTTAAAAAGTCTTATTTGTTAGCAAAAAAAAAAAAACAACAAAATACGACAATCGTCCTTTTATATTTTTTATTAATATTATTCTCATTTTTTCTTTTCCCTTCGTTATCATTCAACCCTGATTATCGAGACAACAACCTGGCGCTTTTAATGCTGATTTAATGTCGTCGTCCATCAGAACAATTCTTTGACGACGTCACTCGCGAATAGACCAGAGAAGGAAAAAAAAATTTTTAAATGACAACGTGAAGAAAAATATCCGGGAACATCAAAGTGGAACCGCAACCACCATCCCCTCCACTCATAACTCCATCACGCATTAAGAGAATCGTCTCCAAGTTCGGGACAAGACAAAACTGCTTTAAATGTAGTGGTGGTGGCCATCTTGGATGCACTTTGTTTTTAACACCAAAACTGTTCTCGTGATAAAATCAAAAGCAAATTGAAAGGGTCTGATGTAAAAGGGTGTTAAATAACATTTCAATAAAAAAAAATGACCTAGAAGCATCTTCGAATGTGTTAGGTGCAATTCTACCTTCCTGGCGCAAAATTTTGAGCAAAACAACAATTCAGCACAAAGAAGTGTGAATATGTGTAGTAGCCCAAGAAGTGTAAAGTAGCCCATAGACAGCAATGCAAGTTCAGATCTTCAAATGCGTTTTCCTCGGAATTTCAAAAATGTTACTCTTTTTACACCTTTTTACTCTTCAATTATATCAACTGAAAATATCTCTTAACATCATTTCACATTCGGGACACCTTGTATTTGAATGTATATTTCCTGGGTTTTCGTAAATATGGAAGTCAAAGTGGTTTCAAAATCCAGTAGTATAAGTGTCTAAAATCCCATTTATGCTAGTACTACTAGCCATTGGTTCTATTGTAAGAAATCTATTGTCAGATATACAGTAGGTGAGGGATCAGTATCTAAAGAGGTAAAAAGATTTACTTTCAATTCGTCTGCCACTCACTTGCAACTTTCAAAGAGAGAGTGTCTGACAGACAGTTTGAAAAGAATGAAAGGAATTTCAACAGCTTTCAGAAACACGACGATGGAGCAAGCAACGTTTTTTCTTTCCTTCAGAAAAGTCCAATATTTTAAACACACACTAAAAGTTTAAAAGCAACTCCCATTTTTTGGTACAAGGTTTAATGGTTAAGTGTTTCTTCGGATGAGTCTGTTTTACACTCAACAATGAGTATGTAGTAAACTATGCATAATATATATACTGTATATATGTATGCATTTTTACTAAATAAAATAAAATAAAATGTATGTTTATGTACAACAGCGAGAAACGCACGTGTGGTTTTAGAGCATCAGCAACACACTACCTGAAAAAAAAACAGCTTCAAAAATAAAAATAAAATAAAAATAACTCGAATTGAAAGGACATTGATTCCTCAACATTTGATAGATTCAGTTGTCACGCGGGACTAAACCGTGCACCAAATTTCAAGTTCCTACAAACACACGGAAACCTGGTTTAAAATGACTTCTGCGATTTGAAACATTGAAACGATTCGAAAACCGTTTAAGACGTCAGGCCAAGTTAAATAAAAACTCGCAACAAGTACATTAAAAGTTCTTTTCAAGACTACACTTTATATACAGGGTGCTTCATCTCAAGTGTATCAGGGGAATATCTCTCTTGGTATTGCAGATACGTCGATTATAATCGTATGGAATATAATCAGAACTTCCGGGGGTGCCACAATAGTGCTACTCTCATTGACTTTGAAACTATTTATTACGAACATAACATCGTTACATCGAAAACCACGAGTCGTAACTACCACGTCATATTTAGAAAGTTGTAGTCACGAGCCAATTAGTCAGAATCCATTTTTGTTTAAGTTATTTTCAACGATCCAAACAAAATAAAAGTTGCAAGATGCAACGATATAGTAAGTAGACAATAAAAGGCACCCTGCCTCTACAACAGCATCTCTGCAAGTCACGCATGCTATTCAGTGAAGTTATTTCAGTTGTTGCATGGTTAATTTAAATATACGTAGAGATGCAAAAAACAACTCTGATCGTTTTATGAATAAATAAAAATAAATGAAAGATAATTCCACGTGCGATTATTTACATTCAACGAATGCGTTATTTAAACCACTTAACAACTCATATTTTAGTATGGCACACAAAGGGCAATACAAAATTGGATTAACAAATTATGAACGACAATCGCGTTAGCAATTCAAAACACACATTAGCCTATCAACACTCTTTTGAGATGCAGGATATTCAATTCTGGTTTGACTACAAAATCACTATATCTGAGGTGATAGAAAAAAACAAAAAAACAAACGATCGTGAGAATCTTTTCGAGAGATTTGAGGGGGGAAAAGTTTTAAAGAGGAAGAATAGAATAAAATGGCGTCGATAGTCGTGGGTGGTCGCCTCGAGCACATTGGTAGTTGAAACCCCGTGAAAAAGCTCGACCTGGGACAAGTGCTTTGTTCCCTTTTTATTACACATGACTTTCCATCTTCTCCACCTGTCAAACAAACCAACGGATAGTGCAAAAGTCTTGTATACACTTTGGAAAAAAAAAATTAAAATTAAACAACAAAAAAAAAAAAAAATCAAACTGCTCTAACACTTTTTTTTTTCTTACACTAAGTTCCTTTCGATTTTTCTTTTGATTTTTCTTTTTTTTTTAAGCTATTCGTTGAAAAACAATTTTTTGTTATCGTTGTGTATGCGTACTTGTATGTATTACTTTTCATCTTTTATCCTATGCTCCCTTCGTTTTGTACTTCGTTTTAAAAAGAGAACATTCTTCGACGTATCCTCCTGACCAACAGAAATTCCAATTTGACAAAAAAAATAAATTTTTTTTTTAACAAAATTAAATTTAAAAAAGAAACAAGAATCAGCATTTAATAGACAGCTAAAAAGAGCCTACCAACTAAAAATCTCGCCTCAACAGGTGGTCCTCGATTTATGCGATGGTTACGTTGAGCGCGTATATCAAATATTGATGAACTGTATTCCTCTTTATAGATTATTCATATTATCCATTTTTTATAGAATAATTTTGATGCTATGTTTTGACAAAACGTGACCCTTGAATTAATCGATAACGACCTCCACATGTGTTTGAAGGTTTATATTTAAACTACCCCCGTCCAAGGACGGTACAATATTTCTTTTAATCACAAATGATGTTACGGTTTAATGTCATAGTAATGGTGACAAAAAATAAAGAAAACGGTGTTGACCAAAGCAAAACAGTAGAACATGACTATCTTGTAATTCTATTCGTCAGGAGGCGCTTCCATAACGCCAACTGAGAGAACTGAATAAATGGCGAAATACTAACTTTGAATTTTCGCGCGGTTGAATGACATTGGATGATACTGAACCAATGAGCTACAGGTTGACAGACTTGTATTAAAGAATTATCTTAATAAGAATAGCCCCGGTCTGTGGTGTATATGTGTGTGTGTGTGAGAAAGAGAAAGAAACAAAGAGAGTGATAAACGCTATAGCTCCGCCTATCGGATGACGTCTTCAAGACGACATGAAATTGCTAAACGATTTAGCCCCGCCTATCGGGTGACGTCGTCAAGACATCGCTCATATGCCTCCGTGCTACAGCATGGGTCTACTTGTAGTAGATTAGCGTAAAATAATGTAGACACAATAAACATTCGAAATATAATATTCTATTAGTTTGTTTCATTATAGTTTGTTTCGTTATAAACAATATTGAAAAGCGCGATAATTTAAGTGTCAACGATTGTATTAAAAGTGACCCAACCGTATCAAACTCATCATATTTCATTCAATCCATTTTTCTTTGACATAGATATAAAAAAAAGATATTACAAACTGTGATCAGTATCGATCATAACATAATAACATAAAATTTAACTTTAAATTTCAACAACAATCAATAGTATGTACCCCTCATTTCAATCGAGCGTCGCAAATACTGCACACACACACAACACACACACACACACAAAATTAAATAACCAAAATATGCTATACAAAATTACACCACTGGTGTAATATTATTTATTGGAATATCTGAAAAAGTGGGATAATTCACACGCATGTCACGACAAGTAAAACTGAGATAAATGAAGGTTTCACGTGCATTTCCAATGAATTGAAAACACCAAAAGATGACTGCTCGAATGATGTACGTCAGGGTGTAAATTGAAAAAAAAAATGAGTACCTATTGATAAAAAAAGTGTATTAAAGCAATGGGGAGTCGAGTTTTTGTCGCCTTTTTTTGTTTACTAGGAACGATTTTATGATTCAATTCAATCGACAACGATTCTTTTCTTTACCTTTTCAGAATAATAAAGTATGTTTAAAATTGACTGATCATCGAGTCTATAAAATCAAAATATAAAGTAACATCATATATGAACTATGTAAGTTATGTATAATTTTAAATATATAAGGAATAATTATTCGTCACTTAGTTCGGACTATAGTTTATTATTAAACAAGTAAATGTTTTTTAAGCATACTTTTTATACAGTCTACTGTACTCTATGTGCATATTGCATAATCTTTATAAATATAATTCTCTAAGGTAAACGCGTAAACCCCACCTTTTAGAAGGTGGGGAAATCCACGTAGGTTTACTATAGCAACCCGGGTAAACAATGAAATCCACGAGATCGCTAGCTGGCTTATGTTACGCCAGGTCAATCATCTAGTATCTTTGATTTCTGAATGTTTAAATTTACGCGAAATTATGCAAATTAAAACTTATGCAATCTCTTGAGTACATATTATACACATAAGTTGTACATTCTTCTATTTTAGTGTTTCTTTTGCTGTCTCTGTGTTGTAATCATGTTATTTATTTATTTATTTATTTATTTATTTCATTGCGTTCCAAAGGAACAATAGGACAAAAACAAAAACAAAC
>JAQIWH010002501.1:0-24209 GCA_034695005.1 Cryptops parisi | reverse complement strand
AGCAAGCTAGGCATCGTTTTCCATAATGATCTCAATATTGAATTTTTGTAACATACAACGTTATTTCGGGCTAGCCTTCAATTTTCTATGCACTGCATATATTACTACATATACTAGCTTGTGCTACATATATTAGCTTGGTCAGTTGCAACGCACAATTTACTTTCTTTTCCACTGAACCTATTTCAAACTTAAATTTTTCAAGTAGTTACTAATAATTTTTTTTTAAATATAAAATAAATTTATCATTTTTAGGACATGCCAAGCATCTTGCACTACAGTTTGAACGTTTTTATAGATTGATTTTTATCATTTATAGACATAAGTTATGAAACATTGAAATTTCACAAAAACCTTTTGATGGCCCTGTATATAAAGAATGTTCCTAAAAGATTCAGTCACATTTCAACCACAGATGCTCCAGATAAAAACAAACCAGAAATTGTATATAAACATAGGTCAAAACAAAGGAAAAAGTGTGTATAAACATTGGTGTGTAAATGCTTGCTTATTTGGATACCTAACAGCTCTATGCAATTACGTGATTTCACCCTGTGTTATCTCAGAAGGAAAGCATTTCTAGTCCAATGTTAATATGAGTTGTTTGCTTTGTTTTGATGTGTAGCATCTGTGGTTGAAATTTGACTAGTCCATTTAGGAACACTCTGTGTAATATCCCAGAAATACTCATATGTTGACAAAAAAATGATTTAAAGACAATGCTTTGTTGATTTCTGGTAGATTTGTTCCTTAACATTACACTAGAAATTTTGATTATTTGATGATTTTAACAATTTTAGTAAACTGTGTCTTCCTTGCCTTAAGTACTCCAATTGAACAAGCAGAGTAAGTGTAACTCTTATCCCACGTTTGATGTTGACAACTCGGCATTACAATTGTGAAAAAATGTATTTTAATATTTATTTCAGATACGTATTCTTAAGTATATATACAACAGAAATGTTGATACGATCAATAGCAAGAGGGTTTATAATTAACAGATATACTTATTTACGGAACCCTTGGAATTGGTTAGATTTTGTAGTAATAGCTCTTGGGTACGTATATTTATGTTTAGTTCCAGTATAACACGTCTCATATTAGTGATAAATAAACTACATAAAATGAAAACTATCAATTGAAGGGTCTGGTGTAAAAGGGTGTTTTATGTAACATTTTTGTTGAAATTGACATAGAAGCATTTTAAAATGGGTTATGTGCAATTTTAACTTCCTAGCGTATAATTTTAAGCAAAACAACAATATGTGCAAAAATATTAGTGCAAGAAGTGTGAAGTAGCCCATAGGCAGCAACGCAAGTTTAAATCTTTTAAACGTGATTTCCTCGAAATTGTGAAAAAGTTTCTTAACACCCATTTACACCGGCTTCTTCAGTTATATTATGAACTAATTTCATACTGATCTTAAAAAACCGTACTTAGGTAAAATAAATTGTTATAGGTAACATTAATTTTTTTATACTAAAAAATAATTAAAATATTTTACAGGTTTGTTACAATTTTCGTCAACTTGGGACGGTGGTCAGGATTACGTACATTTCGCGTTTTTAGAGCATTAAAAACAGTATCAATATTACCAGGTAACTTCAAACATTTTGTAAACATTATTATTTTTATCTAATCCAATCACATTGGATTTTGCAACAAGTTAATTTTATGTTATTTGAATTTGTTTGAATGATAAATTTAATGTAAAACATGTAACATTCAGAATGTATTAACATTTGGTATTTTTAGAACTTGTTTTATTCTGATTTTGCATTTTTAAACCTAAAAGTTTAATCATCATTTTTAATTAATTTATTATTTTTACTAATTTAATAGTCAAGTTGTTGTTGGAGAAGATATTGATGTGATCATTTTTTTCTTTAGGTTTAAAGACAATTGTGAATGCACTTTTACATTCGCTGAAAATGCTTTCTGAAGTTATGTTGCTCACAGTTTTTTGTTTGATGGTTTTTGCATTGTTCGCACTACAAATCTACATGGGTTCACTACGAAATAAGTGTGTATTTGACTTTCAAGTTGAAGAAGATGTTGAATATGACGATTATGTTTTGTGAGTAATCTCGCATTGAATACTTTATTATAGCTTAATTCCTCTCTGGTAGCAAAATCAGTTTAGTTTAGTTGGTTTGATACCATCATATTTACTGTACATATAACATAAATTAATGTGTAACTGTAGTGAATATATAGTACACCATTTTATATTGTACTTTCTAATAACATACATGTAACCTATGGTTTCCAATTTTTACTGTGTTTTTGTTTATTTAAATAATTTTTTTTTTCAATTTAACATATTTTCAATTTTAGTAAACTTGTTGGTAATTATTCTGTGTTGATGGATGACGATGAAATGAATCCAGTTGTCTGTGGTAATGGTTCTGGTGCGATGTAAGTACAATTTTGTTTTTCTCAAAATATTTTCAATAGTAGGCTTATTTCTATTTACTTGAGTAGATTTTTAAATGAGTTTCACTTGCAACTGTTTGGACATTTCAGGATGTGTCCTGAAAATTTCACCTGTCTACCAATTGGAGATAATCCAAACTTTGGGTATACCAGTTTTGATGATTTTGGAAGTGCAATGTTGAGTACATTTCAACTGATTACGCTTGATTTTTGGGAAGATATATATGACAAGGTACGATGCAGTTTATTTTAATTTTATAATGTACTTAACTTATAAAATCACATACTCCGTATTTATTATACAGTATGCATAACAATCTTGTATTCTGGTCTGTTAAGATATTGTTACTGTTTGAAGTAATTAAACTTATTGTCACACTAATTTAAGTGGCAATTTAGTAGTCTCCAGTTCAATAATCTTCAGTTCATTAGTTTCCAGTTCAATAGTCTAGGTGACACTTGTTCACTAATTTAGATGATAACTCGACGATTTTGTAGTCAAGTGAGGTTTATGTTTTTGATTATGTTAATATAAATTTCTAAATCTTTTTATTTTTGTGTTTTAATGTTTTTTGTATCTTTGTATGTTAATGCTTTTTGTAATTGTGTGACCCCAAAAGGTCGAATAAAGAACAATAGCAATATTAGTGGACTTAGATCAGAAAACAGAGTTATACTGTGTTTTGTATTTTTCAACCAATCATTTCGTTTGTAAATTTTTAAAAAAAGATTAGCGTACATTTATACATTCTGTCTTTTCAGGTGCTAGCATCTAATGGACCATTGAGTTGTGTATTTTTTATTGTTGTTGTATTTTTTGGTGCATTTTATCTTGTAAACTTGATGCTGGCTGTAGTAGCTATGTCATATGAAGAAGAGGTAGAAGCCACACAATCGGTATGTTGTTGACAAGTCTTTTATTCATAATTGTTCAGTCATGATAAAATTTAAAATTTATGGAAATATATTTTAAATAGTTTTTTGTTTTTCTTGAACTTAAAAGGTAATTTCGTAGATTCATTTAACGGTTTCTCTAAATTTGTAGGAACTTGAAAAGGACCACCTACAGTTCGAAGATGCAGGAACTCAAAACACACCTACCAAAAAGGCACCCAAAAAGAAACGAATCATCACGAGGCGAGGAGCCATAACAGTTGGAGGCAGTGATAACGAAGTAGAATCCAGACCACCAAGAACAGCCATGCCACCACCGCCGAGAACAGCCCTTCCACCCGTACCTGATCTTAATCCAAGCCGCGGATCGGATCGAGCAATCATTAAAATCCTTCCCATAAAGAGTAAACTTGTGGACGACAAAGGTGGTCCCGGAGTGCCTTATTCGAGATACAATAAAAACTCTCCCGTTGCAAAAAGTGAGTTGCCAACCATTAAAGAGAGCGAATCGAAAATCAGTTCGGTGAAGGGAGTGAGGAACACTCTTTCGAGGGCCACCGTTGCATCTACAATGGCGTCGAATAGGTTTAAGCAGAGATCCATTTCGAGGAACAACTTTGGTGTTAGTCGAATCCATCACACCCGACCACCTACAAATTCGTCTCTCTCAGGAAGAATGTCTGGTTTGAATGAAAGTGGTATTAGTTTACCGGACTCGTCCAAACCCCAGTTTGGTGTGCCAATTCCCGGTGTTCCCGAAACCAACCAACTGAACAGTTTGGAACTTAAGTCCAACTTGAAACCTGAGAGCTTGATTCTACCACCCGGTGATGGAATTGTGGATGCCGATGCAATAGACACCCATACAACAACAACAATGGTAAGAAGTCAATTCTGTTTTGTAATTACTGTCTTAAGAGGAGAATTGATTTTAAAGATATTTTGAGATTGTATTGTCATTTTAAATTTGATAACAACCCGTATTTATTTAATTTAACTTTATCATTAATTATTAACACCCGTATTAAATAAATTATTGTTGTTTTGCAAACGGTTGATTAATGAGGCATTAAATTTTTATTAATATTGGTTTGTGTTTAAATGCTCGAGACATGGAATAGCAACATATCGATTGCGTTGTTGGGTATTATTTGTAAAGTTCATATTATTTATAAGGGTCTTCTGTCATACGAAAGTTTTAGTGTGACAAGTCGAGCAATTTGTGAACTATTGTAACGTCAGCTTTTTTTAAAAACTCCTCAAATTAAGAAACGTAATTTCGATTGCCACGCATCGCGTAGCAGTTGATATTACAACTTCCACAACTTCTTGAGTTTGGGAACGTTTTTGGCAAGAAGCTGACGTCACAGTAGTTCACAAATTGCTTCACTTGGCAAATATTGCGTGTGACAGGAAGATCAAATACGGTAATAATCATAAACGTGAAAAAAACTGAATAATGACATTCGCACAAATGGACAGTTTTTTTTAGTTATATAATACAGAAGTTGCAAAAAGTGTTTATTCATGTTCGCATTTATAATAATCATAAAAATAAATGTACGAGTGTAGTGTATGGTGTATTGTATAGTAAACCTTTATCTATAAGTTGTTTCTAAAGAAATTGTGGAGTAAAATTATAATACCCCTGTTAAAGCGATTTTTAATTTCACTGCATACAAGAGATCTTCGATTCATGAGGTTAAGTAATGTGCAAACATCAATAGTCAAAAATTGAGTGTATCAAAATTTCAAAGAAGTGAGAAAAAATATTTGCATTTATTCAATTGTATGTATGTAACGAGCATCTTGAAAACTTTTTTCTTCACATATTAGCAAAATCGCATATAAAAAAAACCATAAATAGAAAACATTTTATAGTTTCTTTCAAAAAACGCTATAGATATCAATTGACATATTTAAGTATAATAAACATTTTTTTTACATACTAAAAATATCATTGTAAATAGTTAGATTTTTGTATATTTGAAGAGCTCCGGGCAATATAATGATAAGCCTCACTTTTTTAAAAAATGACACTTTTACATCAAACAGTTTCTCAATACTATTTTTAGCTTGTTGCATTGTCACTTTCTGGATTTTCTAGAAAATGGCATCATACTATAGAAAATCACTTTGTTGCTCTGTACGGTACTCTATGGAGAGTATCGTCTATTTCTCACCAGAAAAACGGTTCTTCTGAACAATTTTTAAAAATGTGGCTTATCATTATATCATCCGAAACCCTTCATTTAGAAAGTAGGTTTTTCAACGCGATACTTGTTAACCATCCAATGTAAAAAAAATGATATTATTTTGCAGGTATCTCGAGATTCGGCAATATCTACTGGTACGAATACTTACGATCAAGCTTTAAGTGCACTTTATCGTTCAGAAGCTGATGCTGCTGACAATGTTAAAAAAGAGGAGTTCACCGTTGTAAATGGTAATGTTTATGAAACTGTTGTAAATTGTTTCAATATCAGTACAGTGCTTCATTTTTATTTTAACACTAATTCGTTCATTCACTAGTTTTTGTAATGTCACTAAATTGTTGGATTTTCCACTTATTTTCCAGACGCACTTCCTGACCGGAACTGCCGTTGTTGTGCACGAATATGTACTCGCTACACTTGGTGGCTGAAATTTCAAAAACTTATTTATGCAATTACATACGATCCACTAATTGAATTGTTCATTACTGCTTGCATTATTGCTAACACTGTGTTTTTAGCTATAGAGCATCATGGTATGAGCGCTTCGTTAAAAGAAGTTTTAAGTACAGGCAATAAGGTATAGTTTTCTATTTCACCCATACCATTACTTTGCTCGATTAATTTTCCATAGTATCTATTTTTTCATATTTAATTTGTTTTCTTCGTTTTCAGGTGTTCACTGCAATATTCACAGTCGAAACTGCGTTGAAGCTTATTTGTTTGAGCAAAGACTATTTTAAAAATTCTTGGAATGTTTTTGATTTTGCAATCGTCATATTTAGTTTAATAGAACTTGGATTGGAAGGAGTAAATGGCTTATCAGTATTAAGAGCTCTTCGACTGGTAAGTACCGTATTTATAAATTCAGCTTTTTATGTTTCTTGAAATTGAACCATTCACTTTACTATTTCATTTTTCAGTTGCGAGTATTTAAATTGGCTCAGTCATGGACGACAATGAGGGTGTTGTTGTCTATTATCGTCAGCACATTGGGTGCACTAGGAAACCTAACTTTGGTTTTAATCATCATCATGTACATATTTGCTGTGCTTGGAATGCAGTTGTTTGGTCACAACTATCGTCCAGAAAAATTTGACGATGGAGTAGTTCCCAGGTCTTTGAAACTTTATAACAAATTTTCTAATTTTCTAATATTAGTTTAACTAGTAAATTTACACCACAGGTAACTTATTTTACAAAAAAATATATATAAAGTGAAACTAACGATTTTACTCTAATATCGATATTTGTTGTAAAATGTAAATTTTGGCGATGTTGTAGATCTTTAGGGTTCTTTTCCGTTTGCCGAGAGGATTTAGTGTTGGCATTAGTAGCTAACATTATTTGTATCAGTCGACATGTTGCTAATTGTATTTTGTATAGTTTATAACTACCTCCTAACCTGGTGATTATGGATATTAATTCTAGTTTAAGTTTGTTAAAAACAATACAAAAAGCAATTGGCAACATGCCAAGTGATGCAAATAGTGTTAGCCATTAATGTTATCACAAGTGTCTCTCGGCAAACGAAAAAGTACCAAAAATGTCATCGAACACGAATTATTCGCACGAATATCGGACAAATTGATGTCGAGATTGAATAAATTTCGAGACAGAGGGTTAAAATTTAGGACTTCCGCGAAAAAATCAGAACGTCTTGTTACCTTAATATTAGCGAAATCACATATATGGAACTCGGATAAAACAAGGACTTTCTGTACTTTACTGTAATAATGTTTAGGTCTATCGCTTAAAGAGTTTTATCTTAGTTTGATGTTTGACTTTTTTTCTTTATTGTTTGTTTTTGCAGATGGAATTTTACAGATTTCGTTCATTCGTTTATGATGATTTTTCGAGTTTTATGTGGCGAATGGATTGAACCTCTGTGGGATTGTATGGAAACATCGGGCGAAGCGTGCATGGCTATATTCATACCTGCTCTTGTTGTTGGAAATTTCATGGTATTGAATTTATTTCTGGCTCTGCTGCTCAGTTCATTCAATTCTGAAGAGCTCTCGAAAAACAACAAAAAGGTAAAAAAAAAAAATTTTGAAACATAATTCATAAACTTAAATAACGTCATCTTGATTCTATATCGATTGAGATGGTGAGTTTTCCATTAAGTTAGTTGTAGGTTCATATTTATTTAATGGAATACTGAAATAATATTTGAAAATAAAGTTGAACAAAAAACATTTTATTTAGAAGATTTATTTTAAGTATTTAATAATCAACTAGAAAAAAATCTAGCATTGCAATTATATTATAATATGTCGTGCTAGTACAACTTCATTGCAGAAATGTGTGATTTTTACCACTTGTAGTCAACAAGCAATAATGAAATACAGTTGGGCCAATACAAATAGTAGGCTTATTTACTGCATGAATAATTATGGAAAAAAAACAATGTTATTTGTTTTATATGACACAAACAATATTCAAACAACTATTTCGAAAAGTAGTAGTCAAGAGAAATTAATAACTGTTTGTCTGAAAATGAAACACACTGAAAACTCAATATTAAACCACTTATAATAGAATGAATTTTAATTTGATTCAAATTTTGTGTTGTTGTGGTTTAATTATATAAAATAATAGATAACGTGTGAATGAATAAGTTCTTCACTGTGCATGTTTGCATGTGAAAGTTCCATGAGGTGACCAAGAATCATTATTGATTAGTGTCGTTGCCATAAACAAGTATCTTGTTGTAGTGACACAAACACTCTTTCTATGTATCATCTATTCGCATTACGTCAAATATCTCATTCTTTACATAATTTTTTATTACTTGCTTTGACCAGTTTCTTTGATAAAAATCATTAAGATTTGATTGGCATACTAGCATCTATTCTGTGAGTGTAAGATCAATGTAGTACATGAATAGGAATATGTAGATACATAGGCCTGCACAAAAAACATTTTACATGATAATATTACATAAATATTAATTATTTAAAACTTTTGCATTCATTGAAATGTTTAAATTTGTTAACATGATAAAAAATTTATGACTATTCATTAACCTACAGTAAGTATCATTTGTTATTTTAATCATTTGTTATTTTAATTTTTTGAATTTATTACTGTTCGCGTAGTTTTATTGATGCCGTTATAGTACAATATTTCAAGTACTAAATAAAAAATATTACATATCAAACAAATTACAATTATACTGTTTCAAATAAAAATTAATAAAAATTTACTTTACAAAACATGCACAATATGTATGGTACTGTATACTGTATAAAGACTAGCTGAAATGCCCGTGCTACGCACGGATGCGAAGTTTGGGAAGAAAGTGTTTATCATTTCAACCAAAAAGTTAACTATTTAATGTATGATTCAACCGATGAATTAAAAAGTTCAAAACATGTGTTAGTGTTGTGTGTTAGCATTAGTTTAATGCAGGTGCTAGGCGTCTGTTCGTTTACTCTCATCATCACTTGAAAGTTGAGTATACAAGAAATTGTGTACTAATTGTGTACATTTCCTAAAAAGAAAACAAATACCATGGTACAGAATACTGCAAAAATACAAGTAAAATATAAAAAATTAAAACAAAAGATAAATACCACTGTTTATAGATAATTGATATATTGGAAAAGCATCGTATCGAAATACTTATAATTGTTTTTAATATTTGAATGGGGAGTTAAAGTCAATTTACGTAATCTGTAGGGCATGTTGTCTATGCTTTGGAAACTATTGAAGGGGTAGCATATTTTAGATTTTTTCTTTGACTAGATCTACGTTGTGGAATTTATAAGCTGTTGGTTGTCTATTATTGGTGATGTTATTAAAATGCTTTTTTATAATTATGAAGAGAATGGGCATACTAAGGCATAGTGGGTTTCACGAAAAAGTTTTGTTGTCTCATACATTGTTGTTCCATAATTAGCTTACCTGAAATGTTAAACAAAATCAACATCACACCAAATTTAAAGAACACGGCCGCCATTACAATGCAAAGTGAAATTTGAATTTCTCAGAAATGTTCAAGATTAGACTGCAAATGAGATCCTCATTTCAAAATTTAAATCACAAAGCTCAAGAATGTTATTCAAATGCACACAGTTGTATATTGTCGAGGTAAAGAAGGGCAGTGAGATTTTCGTATGGCTAAACCAGTAGCCCCATACCCCTTGAAGACAATATCGAGTCGCTAATATATTTGTGCTCCCCTTCGGGGTGAGACTAACTGCCTGCCAAGTTTTTGCTTCCAAACCTTCGTGATTTTTCCGCAATTTTTGACCAAGTGGTTTTCCAGTCAATTCAATGGAAAATTGCGGATATTTGACAGATTTCGACCCAAAGACTGATTTCTTAGCCAAAACCCTCTGTACGAACTCAAATGGGACCGTTAAACAACTATAACACTTTTTGGACCCTTAATTATTTCAGTGACCAATTTCCACCAAGCTAACTTGTTGATTGATTGAGTTATTTTTTGTACGGTTAAATAACTCCTTTAAATAGCATGAGTGACTTGCAGAGAAGCTGTTGTGAGGGCAGAGTGCCTTTTACTGTCTATTGTTGTATCAATTTTTAATTTCGGTTGCATTGTTGGAAAAAATAAAAGTGGATTCTGACTAAATGAGCTCGTGGCTACAACTTTCTAAATATAATATGGTTTTCGATGTAACAATGGGATTTTTGTAAAAGTTAATTTCAAGGTCAATGAAAATAACATCATTGGGAAGGCGCCTCATATGCAATCAATATTTTTGTGACGCCTTTGTTCGCCACATGCTTTGTTTTTTATAATATTTGGATGTGTTTGGTTAGGTGACTCACCCTGTTTATTACTTACTAACGAAGCCCTAACGCGCTGCTATTGATTATTAACCATTAACTAAAAAAAAGCAATATTTGCCAGAAGCATAGTTTGGTGGTACTCAGAATGCAACAACCGGATATCGACCCCTATCAACCTAGCAGAATACTATGTTAGATATAGTTTAAGCTAATTACGTACAGTTTATCTGAGCAAGCATTTATTGTTGTGAATTCGTTGAAAAACACTTAACACAGATCAGCAAAAATTCTTTCTACGTGTTTGTTTCAAATACTTTTAAAATTTGATTTGAAAACAAAAGTACAGTACCAAGGTTAAAAGGTTGTACTAAAAAACGAAATTTTTTCCTTATTACTTGTTTTTAATAATTTATTATTTTCGTTATATTTTCAAGGATGAAGAAGCATCCAGGCTACTTCTTGGAATTATGCGGTTGCAGAAGATATTTTGCTGTTGTTTCGTATTCTGTAGAGACAGAAGAAATCGTAAACGAAGACTCAGTGCTCAGTCCATTATATCACACAAAGCAGATACCACACCTATTAAAGAAGAGCCAAACAATTCGTACGACAATGTGGTTTTTGAAGATGCCGAAGAGTCGATTGATCCGACACCTTGTCCAACACCACCGCCTTTAGAAATCAAGCAACAACGTGCATAAGCATTTTTTTTTCTCTATTAATAAATATTTTAAAAATTATATACTCATAACCAAAAACCATTTTCTTTAAATTAGCTAATTCAATTGAAGCTGGACATACCAAAGTTGTGCCAATTCCAACCTCACCCGAACGCAAAATAAGCTGGTCACCAGTGGTGGACTATGTTGACAATTTACGCCATGGATCGGTAGCATCGTTAGATGTTCATGATACATTGCTTCAGATGGGCACGTCGCACCCAGGTGTATTTACCAACAAAGTGGATGCGGCCACCCAGACTGTTGACGATTTCACCAGTCCAAGCCAGTCACCAATTCCCATCAGTAGCCAGCCAGTGGCTAGTTCTCGACCTTCCTCACCAGAAAAACCAGCTCAGGAAGAAAAAAAGGCTTTTGAATCATTAGATGGAGAAGAAGAACCGATTCCGTTAGCGGAACGTAACCCCGAAGACTGTTTTCCAAATTTCGTTTATAAGCGGTAGGGTTTTTTGACTATAAAAACATGCCGTAGTTTAAAAAAGTCTGATATTTGCATTCAACATGTGTATTTTGTTTGCTGTTGTCACAGTTTTTGTTGCTGTAAGTCTGTTTTGACATCATCGACGGCCGAATGTTGGTTCCAGTTTCGAAAGAAGATGGTTTACTTAGTCGACCATCCTATATTTGAATGGACGATTCTTGTTCTAATACTTATAAGCAGTTTAACACTGGTAAGTTTTTGTTCACTGTGTTTTCTATGTTTGTTAATGAACTTTATTTAATCGATCAATCATAACGTGTGATACAGTGAAGAATGTGGAACCTTGCTGAACACTAGAGGGGAATTGTCACTTTACGAATTGGTATCCGAATTTTATCTAAATTCTCATCCGAATTCATTACCTCGACCAATCGATAGGCAGTGTGATCATAGGTTATGTGACCACACTTCTTTCAGGTTGGCTAAGTTATGAATTCGGATACGAATTCGTAACATGGCAGGTTCTCTTAACATTACAATGTATTTTGCTGTGAAATTAATAAAACTCAATAATGCTATGTATAAGAGTATATTACAAAACAGCTTATGCTGAAATTACTAAAAATAGTGTTAAGCAGTTAAAATACCTTCAAAAATATCACTTAATGCTAGAATGCGATACTGCTGTACAATTTAAATACCGAGTAACTTGACTATCTTGTACATGACTATGACATGTATCCTAATGTTTCAAGACATGTTACAACACAATATAGTGTAGTTGTGAACTTGGGTAAAACCAAATAAGTTGAAAGTGCTGGGTTTAAGTACATAAAATTCACTTATTTTGGAGTGAATTTAAAACAGTTAAAATATAACATCGAAAAACACTACATCTCATAGTGCAGTATATATGCATTGCTACATCGATATGAATCTTAAGAGTTATTTAGATGTGAATAATTTGATGATACAAGTGTTTTGTTTTTGTTTGTGTAGTGCTTGGAAGACAAATATCTTGATGACAATGTAGTACTTAAAGAAAGTCTGTATTATTTGAACATTGTGTTTTGTGTTATCTATGGACTGGAAATGCTTTTGAAATGGTTAGCTCATGGATTTGTTGTGTATTTTTCGAATGGATGGAGTATTCTTGATTTTATTATTGTTATGGTGGGTATACAATACTTAGATAGATTTCACATTTGCATCTTCATATTAAATGATTTATTGTCAAGTTTAATTTTCATGGTTTTATTTTTTAGGCGTCCATCTTAAGTGTTGTTGTTGATGGCAACAAAAACTTAGCGGCACTTCGGTCTGTTCGAACACTTCGAGCTCTAAGACCTCTTCGAGCAATATCACGTTGGCAAGGAATGAAAGTAAGAAATTCAACTTTTTATTATGTAGTTTTAAATTACAGTAAACTTTAAATTTAAGAAAAAATTCAGACATACTTTCCTTTTATTTGTTAGTTGAATCGAAAGTTTAATTTATTAAAGAAATACGTATACTGCATTTCATATTCTTCAACTTACATTTTAAATGATAATTTTTTGTTTATTAATTATGTTTTTATTTGTTCAATAGATTGTTGTGAATGCTTTGATGTCCGCCATTCCATCCATATTCAATGTTTTGTTAGTGTGCATTGTTTTCTGGCTTATTTTTTCCATTATGGGAGTTCAGTTTTTTGCTGGACGTTTTTATAAGTGTGTCGACGACAATGATGAGCTAGTTAATGTCTCCGAAGTGAATACTAAAGATGACTGCTTAAACAAATCAGACCTAGGTTACAAATGGATTAATCCCGATGTCAATTTTGACAATGTTGGAAGAGGTTACCTTGCACTATTTCAAGTGGTGAGTTCAACATTTCAGTGAATATATATATGAACGTCCAAGTTAGCTTTACAAATTTAATACTTAACTTTCTAGAGTTGTAAACAACATTTGTATGTTCATATTTTTTGTTTAATTAATCAATTGTATGTCATTACAGGCAACTTTTGAAGGTTGGATGGAAGTAATGGAAAGTGCCGTCGATGCACGTGGTGTCGATCTTCAACCTGAATTTGAAGCTAGTCTTACAGCATATTTATATTTTATTGTGTTCATTGTTTGCGGATCTTTTTTTACTCTCAATTTATTTATTGGTGTCATTATTGACAATTTTAACATGCTCAAGAAGAAGGTAAGATTTGTTGTGAATTCAATTCGTAACTCTAATCTAATTTTTTGGAATTGAAAGGGCATTGTGTAAAAGAAGCTGTAGTATGCTTACATCCTTTTCAGTCTAGAAGAGTTTACATAAGTTAAACATATAACCGCATATGTCACCGTCATTTTATTCACATTCGACGAAAAGTGAATTAGACAAAAAAAAGAATGTTTAAAATGACTATTTGACAAGAATTTGGTTGTATTTTGCAAACGCCTCTTTTACACTGCGCTCTTTAATTGACATTGACTAATAGGTTCATTAATCACTCGCTTTCAGTATGAAGGTGGTGTGTTAAATATTTTTTTAACCGAAAGCCAAAAGAACTATTATGCAGCAATGAAAAAGCTTGGAAGAAAGAAACCACAGAAATTAATTCGGAGGCCTGTTAACAGAGTTCAAGCAGTGTTTTATGATTTATCAATGAGTCGGCGGTAAGTAGTAAATTATTAGTAAACTCCTCAGTATAAGTCAACAATATACTGCATATATGTTATCAGTATAGAAAGAAATTATCAGTAAACGTATTTCAAATTATAGTATGCTGTATATAAGAAATATTTGTTTTTTATTGCTTAATCATACTATACATAGACGTTACAATTTATAGTGGTATGTGATAAGAGTCAATTACTGAATTGTTTATACCAGACATGTCAAATTTATTTATGAAATGCACACTTTATTGTTTCCCAATCGCGTTATGACCAGTGTACATAGGGTATTTAGCTTAACCTGATTTAAGTTTTTGACTGACGTTTTTGAAACAGTAAAATTTGAGAATAAACATAATTTATAAATATACACAATTTTCGAACGTTAGAAAAATCATAAAATTTAAAAAATACAAGTTTAAACAGATTTCAATAATAAAAGATTTTATTTTTATCGAATTTTGTTAAAATGAATTTAAAATGAAGTAACTTGAAGTAGACTCTTAAGACACGTGTTTGACATAAATTTGTTTTTGGGTGTTAAGGTTCGAAATGGTTGTATTCATCATTATACTAGCGAACATGATTTGCATGGGACTTGAACACTACGGCCAACCAAAAGAAATGGAACGAATTCTTGACCTTATGAACCTCATTTTTACTTCTCTATTTGCTGTGGAAGCTGTGATAAAAATCATTGGTTTGCGCCATTACTATTTCACGATCTTGTGGAATGATTTTGATTTTATTCTTGTCATTTCTTCTATACTAGGTCAGTGATTTTTAACTCGTATAAGTACTTTCTTAACCTTTATAAATACTAACAAAACTGTTTCTTATTCTATACTGTAGGCATTCTAATGAAAGACTTACTAACATCTTCAAACTTTGGAGTCAGTCCAACTCTTTTGCGGGTTTTGAGAGTCTTTCGAATAGGAAGGATTTTGCGACTTATCAAGGCCGCCAAAGGAATTCGGAAATTACTATTTGCTCTTGTGGTTTCTCTTCCTGCTTTATTCAACATCGGCGCCCTAATTTTTCTCATCATGTTTATTTACGCCATCATTGGAATGTCCCTCTTTTCTCGAGTCAGATACAATGGCGCCTTAACGCCAACAGTGAACTTTGAGACATTTGGTCGCAGCATGCTCCTATTGTTTCGTCTTTTGACATCTGCCGGTTGGAATGACATTCTGGAGTCTCTCATGATTCAACCGAACGAAGAAAACGACGACAATGGCGACTGCGATCTGAATTATGGCAACTATCCCAACGGAGACTGTGGGAATCCTACATTTGCCATTGTGTATTTAGTTTCGTACGTTCTAATCATCTTCATGATCATTATTAACATGTACATTGCCGTGATCCTGGAAAACTTTAACCAAGCACACCAAGAAGAAGAATTGGGACTTGTTGAAGATGATCTTGAAATGTTCTATTTGAATTGGGCCAAATATGATCCCTATGCCACTCAGTTCATTAGTTTCTGGGAATTGGATGATTTTGTTGATACTCTGGATCCACCGCTACGAATTTCTAAACCAAACAATATTGCCATTGTATCATTTAATCTCCCCATAGCAAAAGGCATGAAAATTCACTGTTTAGACATTCTTCATGCATTGGTTAAGCATGTCTTAGGCCATGTAGAAGAGACAGACGACTTTCAGAAACTAAGAAGTCAGATGGAAGAAAAGTTCAAGAAGCAATTCCCCACCCGCAAACATTTGGAATTGGTGACCACCACGTTACAGTGGAAACGTTATGATTTTGCAGCTCGTATCGTGCAAAGGAAATTTCGCTCGCATCAGCAGAACAAGAAACAGATCGAACAGTTACTACAAGCTGCGAACTTGGAAAATCGACCAGTTAGCAGGATCGGGCGTGGTTTACAAACAATATCTCAATTCTTCACTTTACCTAAACCATTACCTGGAAGTGCAACGAGTAGGTCGGCCAAATCTAGACCCTCTAGTTCAAAGTCACAGCACAATAGCCAACAAAATAAACAGGAAGTTTTCTTTTTCCAGCCAAATAATACTTGAATGTGTGGTGTAAATGAGTGCAGTTCCTATATTTTCTTTTAGGATGACTAAGGAAAATGACTATATTCAATGCAATATTCTGCATCTCATGGTTGATGAAAATCAATGCAATTCTGCCATTGACATTAATCACAACGAGATTGTAAATGATATAACTTACATGTGGGAATCCATACTGAAGACATTAGAGTACTTCAAACTTGTCAACTTATCTATTTTTCTATATGTGGTACCAGACAATGGGCACAACATAAAATCCGATATTTTTTAATTTTAATAATGTTCCTTAACACAAAATTCATCCATGTTTCTGTATAGTACGTTAGTCCTAAGTTTGGTATATGCAGACATTGTCTTGTAATAAAGTTCTTCTGAGGTATACTATTTCATCAGCTTTTTAAATTCGTTGAATATTACAGCCACTCACTTACAGATCTATTACAAACACAAAAACAAAACCGTTCTGCGGTGGTTGTTTTTAACCAACCCAAACTAGTGTCTATTGGTTAATATCTATACCAGTCTAGGTTAATGATGCGCTTAATAATAGCGACACTTAATAATTTATACGTTTTTGTTTGTTTTATCTAACCTAAACTGGAACCACTAGCGCTACAAAGGGTACCTCTCGGCAAACGAAAAAATACCCTATTTTTAATAGTGTGTTCAGTATATGGAGTGAAATTTGTCAGGCGCAGTTTAGAGGGGGTCACACGCCACATAAAAGAAATTTTGGATACATGATTAATATAAATACATTGTTTATCGATTCTAACATATAAATATAAAATTATTTATAATATAAAGAAATCACAAAATAAATTTTTGATTGCCGATTTGGAAAATTTCTCAAAACATTTTCCAAATTTTATAAAATATTTTTGCATCTGGTCGTATTTACAAGGTATCTTTGACGAGAGTCATGACCCCATGACCACTCCCACCTTCTGTATACGCGCATGAAATTGATATCATTTATACACAATGTTTTTTTATTGATGGTAAGCTTATCTGCCTGAATTTGGCACAGTATCAGTATTTGGTAACTAAATTACCCACTATTTATGAGTGGCCGATAGACATATTGTAAATATTACATTAACCAAAGCACATTTTGCACATTTATCAATTTTTATTATTTTTTTAAGTACTACAGTGTCATAATTTAGTCTCTTTACAATTTGGAACAGGGTATACGTTGAACTATTTACTGTATTTAATGGTAGAAATACTACTTAGTGTAGGTATTAACCAAAACACATTTAAATAGTTATTGATTGTTAATAAGTATTTTTGTTATTAGTTCTTATTGTTAGTATACGCAATCTTTTCAGATCTTACGAGTTTTGTCTCTTAGTTGACTACTAATACAATTTTAGTTGTTAATGATGGTTAACAACTGTCTAGTATTTGAAACATGATACGTTAAAGCTATAAGTTCACTGTTGTTCATAATCAATGTAGTATAAATGCTGTAATTGACATACTAACCAATGTACATAGAGCAACAACATGGACTTGGACAACAACAACATGCAGAGTAGTAGCCACGATTGTCTAAATTTGGATATCCGAACATCGGTTCAGCATGTTGTGAAGAGTAGGGATAAAATTGATCTTGTTGAAGGTTGTATCCATTTTCTCCATTACTGGATTGGTAAATGTAACTTGAATTTTGATTCATTAGTTGGGTCGGTGCAACTGGTTGGTTTGGAATGATTTCTCCTTCACTTAAAACTGCAGGTGGCTGCAAATGCGCTTCTGCCCATTCTTTTGCTCGCGATATCTGCTGTTTCACTTTGGCATCGTTGCATTCTTGCTTCCTAAAACCGCAATTTATTCTTATTTCTGACACTTGCACAAACTTGTGATCACTGTCTACTAACCTACTTTGTGGGACTTGTGTTTGGGGACCACGGGTTCTCATTTTGAGACATATAAGGATACAATTGGTTTGTGAATTCATCTCTCCATTTTGGACATTGCTCAATATTCCGTCTGCGTGCCTGAGGATCTAAATTCTACAGAAAAATATTCAATATATAGTCATCTATTTTTTTATGCTCTCCATGTATTTTTTTTTAATTTATGCTACTTTTCAGTATTTACAACCTATGATACTTTTCAACATAAGATAACCAAACCGTTTACATATTATTTTAGTACTATTTTTTACAATTTGTTTTTCTTTTTACTATTTTGTTATTTGTGTTGTTACAATTTATTAAATTTTTAACAATACAAAACTAAACATTGCATTATACAACTTTAGCAAAAACGTTGGATGTCTTACGTTCAGAGTTCCAGGAAATGACAAGTTATTTGGGTTTCTAAAATTGAGAAATATTTGTATTAGTATCTAACATTAAGTTTAACATTAAGTTGTGTATTATTTCAGTTCAAGATACCTGGCATAGTTGTTGATGTATTTTGATGGTGTTGACGATGGTCTAGTAAGCAATTGTGTACACTGGACTGCTTTATTCAATGAATTAAATTTTTTTTCACTTTCAGCCAATCTACATTTTAAAATATACTTTAATATGTTGCGTCTGTGTGGTGAAAAATTTGGATTTCATGAAACTAGTTCCCAAAATGGTGCATGTAAGTAAAATTAATTTTATACTGTACTTTCAATACTATAATGTATCTTATAAAAACTCTAACGGTTGTTTTTTCCACGATTCTAACACTTTGTTATTTCGGTTAGCATTTCATTAATTACAAAGTATAGGCCTGCTCAGCATTATTATTGTCTTGAACTTGTATTATAGTTTATTTACTACACAGGTAGCTTTCGATTTATGTGACGGTTACGATCCGCGAAATACTCGCATAAATCGAAATAGGATGTATTGGAATTTCGTTAAGAATGAAAATGCATCAGTAAATTCAATCTATGATCAATATTTACGCTAAACATGGCGTGCACACCATTTTGAAAGAAAACCAGTAATTGCAAGAGCATTCAGTCATTTGTGCACTGCCACATGAAATCTCAACATTCACTTAAAGAGAAATGGTTTTGCTTTTAACAAACACTGAAAAGGATTTCTCTTGTTATGTCGCAGAATAGCAAAATCACATATACGAAACAAACGTAAATCTAGAAATTCTTGTACATAGTTAATTTAGTTGTTTTTTTTTACTTTTGAAACAAAGAAACTTTGTTATGCAGCGTTATTCGTGGAAGGATTGTAGCCTGTGCTCATTATAATTATAAACGACTTATCAAACCAACTTACTTATCAAGTATTTTTTGTTTCATTTCAGATTTGCATATTCTTGCATCGCTTAATTTGTCCTGCTCTTTCATCACAGGCCAAGACGAATTAAACTGTTTGTCATTATGATAGTCTTCCTCGTCGTGCTTTGTTTGAATCATTTGTCGAAGCTGTTTGCTTTGTTCGCATGCCAATTTTAACTTTTCGACCAATTTTTTTCTACAAGTGATATTTTATAAGGTAAGCAATTTTCCTTTTTATTTTATCTTATTTTGTATATTGAATTCAACATCTAAAATCAAACATACATTTTGCTTCTGTATTTATCACGAATCTTGTCTATACTTTCATCATGCTTATCTTGTCTTAGATATGAACTTTTGAGACACATATCTCGTTGCTCCTAAAAAATGGGTGATATCAGAAAAACATTTTCTTGGTTAAAATTTAATTTTAATTAAATAACCATAAAAATAATTTTCAAAATAACAGACCTAGCATAATTTTCATAGATTTACAAAATACCGGAGTGTGTTTATACATGTTTATATTTTATAATACAAATCTAAGTACATATGCAACTATTGATAAAGATCAAATGAAGCGCTTTGGGCAGAATAGTGATAACACACACTTTTTTTAAAAAATGACATTTTTACATCAACTTGTTTCTCAGTACTGTTTCTAATTTGTTACTTTACCACTTCCTGGATTTCCAGAAAATGACAGCATAATGTAGAGAATTAACTTGTTGCTTGTTGCTTAGAACTCTATGGAGTTTCTCGCCAGAAAAACAGATCTGAACAATTTTTAAAATGTGGCTTACCATTATGCTGCCCGAAGCACTTCAAATCTAAAAAAACAATTTTTCATTATATGTAATTGGTTATAATTTACCTTCAGACATTGTACTTGTTGCTTCAATTTCAGTATCTCTTCATCCAATGCATTTTCAGGTTCTTCATACGCTTCTTGATCATATACACTTATCTGTACTGGTTTTCTTAAACATGGGTTGCAAACCATGCTCAATTCAGTAGTGTATGGTTCCATTGATTCCTAGTTTTATAATAATTTTCAAAAAAATAAAAATGCCACGGAGAACGTTTTTGTTTTACATGATACTTATTTAGACTTACTTGTATGCTGAAAAACTTTTCTTGCATTTGTTCTACTCTGTCAGCATTCGATCTTGCTGAGTCTTCGGAACAACACAAAGCTCTTTTAAGCTGTTTGTTGTCCAAAGTCAGTTTATCAACGCTTGCTCGAAGACAAGTTAGTTGATCGTCTACATTCATGACCAATTTCTCCAGCATACACTATAATAAAAAAATTAAATTATCATAAATCATGTTCACGATTTAAAATATTTACATAAATACGTACAGAGGATGCTAAAGCACCAACACATTTTCGTGTAATTTTTTTACATGAAGTAAATTCAACTAACACTACACAATCCACTCCAAGCTGGTAATGCATTGTTTACTATTATTTACTAATTTTGCTAAAATAGTAAATAACATCGGCTCTACGTTTCAAATGCAAAACGAGAATGGTTTGGGTGGGATTTAATCCCAGAGCTGAAACAAGGGCTTTTTAATTCTTGTTTAGTACTTTTTAAAAATGTGAATGTTTGATATACATATACCGGTGATAAAAAAATTACTGTTGTGAGATTAAAAAATTTTTAGAATTTATCTTTAGAATTTAACTTTAGAACCTGAAGAACTTTAGAATTTTCTTTATTAAGAAAATCCAAAGATGGTCGTGGTTCAGGATGAAGCCAGTGCACCATTGTAGCCATTTTAGTGTTTACGTGTTGTACTAAAATGTTGGTGGTTTCAAGTTGTTTTTCGGTCAGGTGTAATCGACTCTTTAATTCTTTCTAGATATTGTAAAAAAAGTTATGATGATATAAACAAACATTATAATTCATACTACGTGAGTTCTCGTGTAGATGTATCTTTAAAAATTACTGTCATTCTGCATTGCAAAATGCTCTCTTGTCGAAGGGCACCATTCTCGCGTTTCAGTTTTTCCTTTTCAAGTTCATGTTGCATACAAGCTTCATTCAAACACCTGTGGTTTAAAATTTTCAATAATACATTGTTCTTAAAAAATAAAATAATTCACTGTTTCCAAATGCCATAGCAACACGTATGCAATGGAACCACTATATTAGTCAGCTCCTATATTCGACAAAACCAATATTAGTCATATTTATTCGGCAAACTAATGCCCCTACATTTGACCAAAAATCCAATATTTGTCACCAGAAGTCACAGTCGAGGTCAGTTTTTGAGAATCATATAAAATTTTATAAACTAAACTAAACATGATGTAAAGTGCTAATAGTAAGGGTTTGGGTAACAAGACTAGAGTGGATTCACAAAATATTTGCAATTGATTCTATATTTATCAGATTCTGTGTCGGTATTCGTCGTATCGAAAAAGTATCGATGATGAATATAGAGGTTCCACTGTATAACGCATAACAGAAAATTCATAAATTCAACCAGACATGTTTTTGGTGGATATGCCACCAATTATTAATGAAAAAATTGTTACAAACTATAAATTTAGATTATTTTTATTTCAACATCTAAAAAATGATGTTAAAATTTAACAATTGTGTTTGAAAGACATAGTATGTATGCTGAAGATGAATGCAATTGTACACCTGAATCATGTCTGGTTGTCATTTGATATCTTATGACAATGAAACTATAGTGTTAACATTTTAAAAATAGCGACTCGTTAATTAAATTAGATT
Source organism: Cryptops parisi (assembly GCA_034695005.1). Lineage (NCBI taxonomy): Eukaryota > Metazoa > Arthropoda > Chilopoda > Scolopendromorpha > Cryptopidae > Cryptops > Cryptops parisi. Next base: position 2,040 of record JAQIWH010002501.1, on the reverse strand, counting down.
TGTGGGTGATGGGTAGTAAGTAATGTCGAGAAAATGTTTTATAAATTGTAAAATTTGAAAAAAAAACAAAAAACTAGTTTACCTGTGATTTAACTGTAATTGTCGAACTTCACATTTCAGTTCCAATACCTTGATGAGTGAAACACGTGTAAAGAAATGTACCATAACTCGTGATATTTTATAGTTACGGTATTGAGAACCTTCTTTTGGCTCTTGAGATAAGCGGCATCGATTGTCGATGAAGAATCTTCACCCGAAGGGACTAATTTGCCAGTTAGAAGATGGATTTTATGGAGAGCATCGTCTAATTTCTTTTTCAACAAACCCTTTTCTGCGGTCAACTGGTTAATTTGTTTTTCCACTTTGCTAAAATTAAAAAACAAAACAGTGTGAATCATTCTTGTACTAACTGAAAAAAACCGTAGCCCCCCCCTTCTCGTGTGGACGTAAACAAAAAAAAAACATTTGGGAGAAAAGTGTTCAAAGGTCGTTAATTATTAGCTTCTTGGTAATCTTTTTAAAACGTACTATAGCCTATAACCATTTCCGAAGTTACCCCCGGTTAGATACCAAGTTTTGTAAGATACGGTCCAACAGTGTTCGTGACATAAGGACACAAATAAACAAACAGACGTGAACTTAGTTTTTTGTATATGTTGTAGCTACGCACATTTGGATGTTCTATTTTTTCACTTACCAAGGATCCTGGATTTCGGCATACTCTTTAAAACATGGTAAAAGACTTTCTAAAAAGATAAAATTACACATCAAATTAAGAAACATTAAAAAACGATGATTCTATTAAGAAGCAATTCTCGTTCAGTTAGCAGTTTTTAGATATGACGCATCAAAGTGATTTTATCCTAAGCGTTATTCTGTATTTACATTACCTTGGTATTGGAACGTATTATTTAAGTTTCGAATCAGTGGACGTTCTTCAAAATTATCTTGACCCAAGCCATTAAACATAAATTCAGCTTCTTCTGATGAAGATGATGATAATGACAATCGATCATTGTTCATTAGCGATGATCGTGGAGAGGGTTTTGCTTTCTTTAAACAGTCGTGAAACAGTTTAAATTGTGATTGAGTCAATAATATTTCATTTTGTGGAACACTACGAATTTTGCTAAATTCTGCTGCATCCTGTGATGGTGAAATCCTACAATTGTATGGAAAATGAAAATATGAATAGATATTTTTATTATTATTATTTTAGACCAAAACAATATTTATCATTAAATAATTACAAGTACTAAGTCAATTCAGGCAGTCAAGTTTAAATCACACAATTTTCTTTTAAACATATTGGTAAAGCCCCCAGTTGCTAACGTTTTTTCTTCCATTGATAACTCGGTCCAAATTATACAGCCATCATAAACACTAGTATTTTAAGCATATGATTAATATAACCATCTACCATAAAGCCCGTGAAGCGTGTGCCGACATTAGATGTTCTCAGTAAGGATTGGAACCAATCAATTTACTAAGGTTGTTTGGTTTTGGTAATTCATTAGAGATTAACATTACAGCAAACAATTGAACACTCAGGATTTGTAAATTCGTCAAACTTGTTGTTATACTATCTAATCGAAACAGTGCAAGTAATATGCTTATAAAATATTTCTGTAAGGTAACAATAGGTCTCATCATGACATAATATGTAAAAGTATAATATGTCATGGTCTCATAGAAGTCGGAGCTGTTACACTACAGACCTTTATTTTATATATCAATTTGGAATAGCAGAAAGAATAATAAACCAATCTCAGCACACTCCTAGAAACACAATCTTTTATTTTAAAATGAGCACCATTTTCATTACAGACTTCTGCTATATGTACCTACCAAGACAGGAACTCGTCAAAATAAAATGCAAGTTGTTTCAGTACATTTACTTAATGATTTTTTTTGATTTTGATTTGATTTTTTTTTATTGCAGCCAAAATGACCAATATTTACAAAAAACAATAAAGTTCTATACAGATAAAATATGCTGATATAACATCTTATCAAATTCTTTTATAATTTTGGGCTGGA